>LOEQ01005994.1:126308-139825 GCA_001685075.1 Bramus lutescens | reverse complement strand
CTAGTTCCAGGACAGGCTCCAAAGCTACAGAGAAACCCTGTCTTGGAAAAAAATACTCAATAAAATACTTGCAAACTGAATGCAAGAATGCATCAAAAAAATCATCCACCATGACCAAGTAGGCTTCATCCCAGAGATGTACGGATGGTTCAACATATGAAAAATGAAAAACCTATCAATGTAATGTACTATATAAACAAGCTGGGAAAAAAAAAACACTTGATCATCTCATTAGATGCTTTTTAAAAAGCCTTTGACAAAATCTAGCACCCCTTAATGATAAAAAGTCTTGGAATGATCAGGAATACAAGGGACATACCTAAACATAATAAAGGCAATACACAGCAAGCCGACAGCCAGCATCAAATTAAATGGACAAGACAAGGCTGCTCACTCTTTCTATATCTATTCAATATAGTATTTGAAGTTTTCACTAAAGCAATAAGACAACTAAAGGAGAGCAAGGGGATACAAATTGGAAAAGAAAAATTCAAAATATCAGTATTTGCATAATATATATATATATATATTCCAAAATTTTTCCTAGGGAACCACTACACTTTAGCAAAGTGGCTGGATACAAAATTAACTCAAAAAAAAAATCAGCGGCCCTCCTATATACAAATAGCAAATGGTCTGAGAAAGAAATCAGAGAAACAATACCCTTCAAAATAGCGACAAATAACATAAGCCATATTGGATTAACTCTAACCAAGCACATGAGAGACCTGTACGATAAAAACTTCAAGTCGTTGAACAGGGAAATTGAAAAAGATAATGAAAATGGAAAGATCTCCCATGCTCATAGATCAATATGATTAACAGTAAAAATAGCTATCTTATGAAAAGCAATCTACAGATTCAATGCAATCTCACATAAAATTCTAGCACAATCCTTTACAGACCTTGAAAGAACAATATTCAACTTTATATGAAAAAACAACGAACAACAACAAAAAACCCAGGATGGCTAAAATAATCCTATACAATAAAAGAACTCCAGGGAATAGCACCATCCATGATTTCAAGCTGTACTACAGAGTTGTAGTAATAAAAACCACCTGGTACTGGCATAAAAACAGATACATTGATCAATGGAATTGGATCAAAGACCCAGACATAAATCTACACACGTATGAACACCTGATTATTTTTTATAAAGAAGCCAGAAACATACAGTGGAGAAAAGAAAGCATCTTCAACAAATTGTGTTGGTCTCACTGAATGCCAGCATGTAGCAGAATGCAAACAGATCCATATGTATCACCCTGTACAAAATGTAGGTCCAAATGGATCAAAGATTTCAATATAAAGCCAGATAACACTGAGTCTGAAAGAAAAGAAGTTGGGAATAGCCTTGTATGCAGTGGCACAGGAGACAGCTTCCTGAATAGAACACCAATAATGCACACACTAAGATCAACAATTAATAAATGGAACTGAAAAGCTGTAAGGAAAAGGACACCACCAATAGGACAAAATGGCAGTCTACAGAATGTGAAGGTTTTTTTTTTTACCAAACCCATATCTGACAGAGGAGATATATGAGATATATATAAAGAACTCAAGAAACTAGACATCAACAAAAAATTCAATTAAAAATGGAGTACAGGGGCTGGAGAGATGGCTCAGAGGTTAAGAGCACTGGCTTCTCTTCCACAGGTCCNGAGTTCAATTCCCAGCAACCACATGGTGGCTCACAACCATCTATAATGATATTTGGTGCCCTCTTCTAGTGTGCAGGCATACACACAGGTAGAACACTGTACACATAATAGATAACCAATCTTTAAAAATAAAACAAAGACAAAAACTATTTTAAAAATGGGGGTACAGCTTGACAGTGGTGGCACACACCTTTAATCCCAGCACTTGGGAGGCAGAGACAGATGGATCTTTGTGTGTTCGAGGTCAGCCTGGTCAACAGAGGGAGTTCCAAGACAGCCACTAAAACTACAGAGAAACCCTGTCTCANNNAAAAAAAATGGGGTACAGATCTAAGCAGAATTCTCAACAAAGGAAACTCAAATGGCCGAGAAACACTTGAAGAAATGTTCAACCTCCTTAGCAAACAGGGAAACGGAAATCAAAACGACTCTGAAATTCCATCTTACATCTTATGGCAGTTGAACAACTAGCATTAAGAAGACTAGATCATTCTGTGATACATACAAGAGTCGAATCAGGGCTAGTGAATACAAATCATGCAAAGCCATGTTTGAATTCAGCGGAGTGAATCCCCTCCCCTTTCTCTTCCCGCTCTCTCTTTGAATTCTTTAAGGCAAGTTCTCTTATAGCCCAGGTGGGCTTCAGGCTAAATCTGTAAGTGAGGATGCTCATGCCCTCTAATCCTCCTGCCTCCCACCTCCCCAGTGCTGGGATATGGGTGTGAGCTACCATGCCTGGCTTCTGAAGTCTGAGGTCAGTTCTCAGGGAAGCCAGCTATTAGAGATAGGAGCTATGTTAGGCCTGTACATGAGACACCTGTAACAATGCTTGGAGCAGTGGCAAATATTTACACACATGGACAGAAAGACAGACAGTCTCCCCCTCCCTCCTAATGTTGTTGGTATCCTTCAAGTTAAGGGGAAAGTTTCTATGCCCAATACTGTAATGTTTGGAAAAGTTCACTTGGTCACTAAAGACATAAGCTACTCAGGATTTAGTGTCTTTGTTCCTATTCTATTGCCATGAAAAACACCAAGATCAAGGAAGTTTATAGAAGAAAGCATTTACAGGGGCTTCCAGCTCCAGAGGGTGAGTCTATGAGAATCATGGTAAGGAGCATGGCAATAGGCAGGCATGGCGCTGGAGTATGTCCAACCCTTACACTGGAGGCAGAAAGGGGACTAACTGGGGAAGACATAGGCTTTTGAAGCCCCAAAGATCACCCCCGAGTGACATTCCTCCTTCAAAAGCCACATTTCCTAATTCTTCCTAAACAGCTCCACCAACTGGAGATCACACGTGTGTGTGTGTGCGTGCATGCGTGCCTAGAGCTGGAGAGATGGCTCAAGCTGTTAAAGGCTAGGTTTACAAGCGTACATGAGCCGATGAGTTCATTCTTGTACAAACCACCACAACTGGTGATCATAAAGTAAAGGTAACTTACCAATCTGGGCCATGATCTGACAAAGGGCAATCTGTTTTAAATATGTGGATTTTCCGCTCATATTCGGTCCAGTTATGATCACAACATTACTCCCTTCTGTAATATACGTATTGTTTGCAACAGGTTTCTCTGCAGATATTTTTTCAAGAATGGGATGCCATCCTTGTTTGATTGCTAAAGTGTCAGTAAACTCTGGTCGGACTGAAGAAAAAAATAATGGTTTTAAACGCTGAGTATACTTATATTTACATATCTTGTGGCACATACATATCAGCTGACCTTAGTAATTTCATGAAGCCAATTTGAGACAATAAGTTACTATTTTATCCTAACATACTCTTAAATCTTTAATTGTAGTGGGTATACTCATTATTTCTACTTATGCCCAGAGAACTCTAGAATGTAGTTTCTTTTCAGTGTCCTGGGCTCCAAAACACTTATAGAATTTTCCCTTTCTAAAGATTAAAAAGAACCACATGGCTATAGGTAACATCTTCAAAATAACCAGTTAGTCCTATAGATGGAAAGTTTGCTTAGTGCACACGGAACACTGTTTCTCTAGCAAACCTAAGTGTTCACAGCAAGGTGTAATTCAACAGTGAAGCCAAATATAAGCAATTTGCTGTCCGCACCCTTTGAAAAATATGCNCTAAAAACCATTCCTTTTTGAAACGCAGAAAAGCAGGTGCTAAAGATCTATTGGCTCACAGAAAGTTCTCTACGGACACTAACTGAAGAGGGAACTAAAGCACTGCACACCAAGAAGTGGACTGTAAGCATAAACTTCAAAACATTCATCTCAAACTAAGGTCTGTCCAGAAAAATTAAAGGTATTTAAAAACAACTGCAATTTTAGAAGTTGGATATGATATTTCTCAAAATAAAGTAGAGCAAAAAATCTGCTTACTAATTAATAAATCATTATTAGAGTAGCAAACCCTGGGCTGGGGACACGGCTCCACTGGTGGAGTGCTTGCTGACCATGTACAGCATCCGGCATTCCACGCCAGCACTGCGCATGGACATCTGGTGCATGTGTAAGGCATAGCAGACATGAAGATAAAGGTCATCAGCACTTACTAACTCAACCTGAGACCTGGTTCCCACAAGGAAAACCCCACCCCAAAAAACCCTAAAGAAGATATAAAAGAGGAAATATTTCATTCTATAAGATAGCAGTGAAAAAGTAAATGGTGATTATTGTTATAACTATTTATTATTATTATCATCTGGTATTATTTATTAATATTTAAGTTTAGAAATATATAAATAAAACAATTTTTGTAAGATACGTCCCTTGAAAACAAATTAATGTCATGATGCTGAAGAGATGGCTCAGTGGTTCAAGCACTTTCCAGTTTTGCAGGAGACCTGGGTTCAGTAGCCATCACCACAAGGGGACTCACAACCAATTGTAACGCCGGTTGCAGGGCACCTGATCCTCTCTTCTTGCCTCCAAGGGCATTGCACACACAGGGTGCACACACATACATTCAGACTCATACATACAAACAAAACAAACTTAATCATTAAAAATTGATGTAACAAATCAGAAATGTTGTTGCTAATTATTTTAATGTCGTTGCACGTGCAGTTATTCAGCCATAATTTCCACACGCTAGGCCTAGATGTTTGCATGCTGGTGTGTGACATAACTGATAAACTGTAACTCAGTTCAAGTGCTGACCTGACACTGGAAATGACTGCATGTCTGTATGAAGCCTCTGTACAGACTTGGGAGATGAACGTGCACAGCACAGCTCCTAGCCTCAGTCTACATGTGAGCCCCAGAGCTGAGAAAGAACTCACACACGAAGATGCTCTGTCTGTTAGCATTCAGGACACTGCTTCCTTGAGTATTCAGAGAACTTCTGGACCACAGCCACATCATCAAGGAGACAGCTCAGCGTTTTTCTTATTGGGAAACCTTTAAACATTCTTCAGATTTGTTCTTTTTTCACTTGACAATTTTTAACGAATATTATTTGAATTTAACTTTTAAAAATGTTTTGAAGATATTGTGATTATGTGTTTGTGGGCCTGTGTTTGGGTTATGTTCATATGAGCACAGTACCTGAGGTGGCCAGAAGGTGTCAGCCTTGGAGTTAGAGTTACAAGCAGGGATGGGTGCTGGGAATCTTAAGAGCAGTTCACACTCGTCACTGAGCCATCTAGCCAGCCCCTAAAAACTTTAAGGTTAATTTCACAAACTTTAAGGTTAATTTCATTATCTCCATTCTGTGTGTTCCTTAGTGTCACAGATAAGAAAATATTTCAAGTAATAAAAGTAAAATATTCACCACTCTTACATAAAATTGCTTAAGACACACATTTCAGTGTGTCACGTTTTTCTTTCCAAAGAAAGTGACTCACCGTAGTCAGAAAGAGTGCAGGCGTGAGCAAGAGACAGCAGCATGTCCAGCATGGAAACAGTGTCAGAGAGCTTGTACAAGCAATGAATGTACTCATAGATCTCACTAAGCAGCTTGCACACTATCCTGAAAACACATGTTGGACAAGACATGATGATGTTTTTCAAAAGAAGACGCAGGATTTAATCTAGTGAGGAGAATAATATTCACAGATGAGTTGTACACTACGCAAAAAGTCTATTGCTTGATTGGCTCATTTTAGATAAAATAAGGGTATCAATGCTTCAGCTTAAAATCACATCTACGACCGGGCAGTGGTGGTGCACACCTTTAATCCCAGCACTTGGGAGGCAGAGGCAGGCAGATCCCTGTGAGTTCGAGGCCAGTCTGGTGAGTTCCAGGACAGGCTCCAAAGCCACAGAGAAATCCTATCTTTTGAGAAAAAAAAAAAAAANAACAGTGAAGCCAAATATAAGCAATTTGCTGTCCGCACCCTTTGAAAAATATGCCTAAAAACCATTCCTTTTTGAAACGCAGAAAAGCAGGTGCTAAAGATCTATTGGTTTACAGAAAGATCTCTACGGACACTAACTGAAGAGGGAACTAAAGTACTGCACACCAAGAAATGGACTGTAAGCATAAACTTCAAAACATTCATCTCAAACTAAGGTCTGTCCAGAAAAATTAAAGGTATTTAAAAACAACTGCAATTTTAGAAGTTGGATATGATATTTCTCAAAATAAAGTAGAGCAAAAAATCTGCTTACTAATTAATAAATCATTATTAGAGTAGCAAACCCTGGGCTGGGGACACGGCTCCACTGGTGGAGTGCTTGCTGACCATGTACAGCATCCGGCATTCCACGCCAGCACTGCGCATGGACATCTGGTGCATGTGTAAGGCATAGCAGACATGAAGATAAAGGTCATCAGCACTTACTAACTCAACCTGAGACCTGGTTCCCACAAGGAAAACCCCACCCCAAAAAACCCTAAAGAAGATATAAAAGAGGAAATATTTCATTCTATAAGATAGCAGTGAAAAAGTAAATGGTGATTATTGTTATAACTATTTATTATTATTATCATCTGGTATTATTTATTAATATTTAAGTTTAGAAATATATAAATAAAACAATTTTTGTAAGATACGTCCCTTGAAAACAAATTAATGTCATGATGCTGAAGAGATGGCTCAGTGGTTCAAGCACTTTCCAGTTTTGCAGGAGACCTGGGTTCAGTAGCCATCACCACAAGGGGACTCACAACCAATTGTAACGCCGGTTGCAGGGCACCTGATCCTCTCTTCTTGCCTCCAAGGGCATTGCACACACAGGGTGCACACACATACATTCAGACTCATACATACAAACAAAACAAACTTAATCATTAAAAATTGATGTAACAAATCAGAAATGTTGTTGCTAATTATTTTAATGTCGTTGCACGTGCAGTTATTCAGCCATAATTTCCACACGCTAGGCCTAGATGTTTGCATGCTGGTGTGTGACATAACTGATAAACTGTAACTCAGTTCAAGTGCTGACCTGACACTGGAAATGACTGCATGTCTGTATGAAGCCTCTGTACAGACTTGGGAGATGAACGTGCACAGCACAGCTCCTAGCCTCAGTCTACATGTGAGCCCCAGAGCTGAGAAAGAACTCACACACGAAGATGCTCTGTCTGTTAGCATTCAGGACACTGCTTCCTTGAGTATTCAGAGAACTTCTGGACCACAGCCACATCATCAAGGAGACAGCTCAGCGTTTTTCTTATTGGGAAACCTTTAAACATTCTTCAGATTTGTTCTTTTTTCACTTGACAATTTTTAACGAATATTATTTGAATTTAACTTTTAAAAATGTTTTGAAGATATTGTGATTATGTGTTTGTGGGCCTGTGTTTGGGTTATGTTCATATGAGCACAGTACCTGAGGTGGCCAGAAGGTGTCAGCCTTGGAGTTAGAGTTACAAGCAGGGATGGGTGCTGGGAATCTTAAGAGCAGTTCACACTCGTCACTGAGCCATCTAGCCAGCCCCTAAAAACTTTAAGGTTAATTTCACAAACTTTAAGGTTAATTTCATTATCTCCATTCTGTGTGTTCCTTAGTGTCACAGATAAGAAAATATTTCAAGTAATAAAAGTAAAATATTCACCACTCTTACATAAAATTGCTTAAGACACACATTTCAGTGTGTCACGTTTTTCTTTCCAAAGAAAGTGACTCACCGTAGTCAGAAAGAGTGCAGGCGTGAGCAAGAGACAGCAGCATGTCCAGCATGGAAACAGTGTCAGAGAGCTTGTACAAGCAATGAATGTACTCATAGATCTCACTAAGCAGCTTGCACACTATCCTGAAAACACATGTTGGACAAGACATGATGATGTTTTTCAAAAGAAGACGCAGGATTTAATCTAGTGAGGAGAATAATATTCACAGATGAGTTGTACACTACGCAAAAAGTCTATTGCTTGATTGGCTCATTTTAGATAAAATAAGGGTATCAATGCTTCAGCTTAAAATCACATCTACGACCGGGCAGTGGTGGTGCACACCTTTAATCCCAGCACTTGGGAGGCAGAGGCAGGCAGATCCCTGTGAGTTCGAGGCCAGTCTGGTGAGTTCCAGGACAGGCTCCAAAGCCACAGAGAAATCCTATCTTTTGAGAAAAAAAAAAAAAANAAAAAAAAAAAGATCACATCTACCAGGTAAAAAAAAAATCATCTGTCTTCTTCTATATTCATTGTTGAAATGACAGTCTCATTAAATATAAACAATAAAACAATTTTCAATAAAATGTTATATTAGTGAAAAGTATAAATATTTTATATAGATCTAATCAAGCATTCATACACAAAAAACAGACGCACATATTGACATACACACTGAGAGACATAAAAGGAAACACACGCAAAGACAAAACACATGGGGGGCAGAAACCCAGCCAGACACACACACACAGAGATGCCTGTCACGCTCAAGTCATTTCATTATTTAGGTTTTCATGAGCAGGGTTATAATATAACACACTCAAGGGACTTTTTTCCCTTTCATGGATGAATATGTACTCAAAAATTTACACTACATTAATAGTACCTGAGGTCCCAGATTTGAAGCTGTTTTGAAAGCCCAACCTTTCACCTCTGCCTCAGTCTACCAATCCCAAACACCTCTCTCCTGTCTACAAGGCCACTGTTTCATGAGAAGACAGAGTCGGGCCCATTATGATGTTGTCTTAGAAACACCAGAGTGAGAAGCCAAGACCACAGGAACGGAAGGAGCTGAACTAAGGCCACGACAAGCCCATGAGGGAGCTCCATACCGCAGTGCACGAGCAGGCAGGAGGCCTGGGAATGCAGCCGTCTTCCCCACGTCCCCTCAAGCTTTCCAGGAGGCTCGCTCTTTCTCAACATGATGTCAGACCTTTCCTAACACTCAAAACTGAACTGTCTTTAATCAGACAAAGAGTCAATTAATTAAATCTATTATAGTTTCTCAAATTAAATGAATTTAATGCAGTATTCAAATACTTCAAATGCTCTTACATGTAAGTCATGTGATAGATTTCTCGCAAAGACTCCTGGCATCTTTCATTCATTTTTATTAAATCTGCTGATGTAAAGCTATAAGAGTTTTTCATTTTAGAAATCTGCAGGAAGTTAAAAGCAAATATCAAGATATGTGTACATACATATGAGATAAAACATACAGTTTATAGGACAGAAAAATAGGTTTTTGGGTTAACCACTTTAATTTCTGAGATAAAATGCCACAAAGAAAGTTCTAAATAATATCTGTGAAAAATAAAAGATTACATCAAGGATAAAGTGAGGTATTATTTACCCAATCTCTCCAGTATGATTGGTTGGTAAGTTTTGCAATGGCCTTTGCAGGAAGGTTGGAAGACTACATCTCAGTAGCAGGTACCATGCATGACGAACAGGGAGGATCCTCTGTGCCCCTCTTTCGGTCTCTGACTTCCTCAGTCCTTGTCCTCTAACTGAACCTCAGTCTCCAGCTCCACAACCACCTCATCCAAACCCCACTGCCAGTAAGACAGTATTTGTATGCACTGCTTGTGTATACATGTATCTGTCTATGAACACATGTACATATAAACAAATCTGAACACTTAGCAGTTTGTCTTTCTATTAGGAAGCAGAAAAAAAAAAAACAAAACCCAGAGCATCAAAAATGACAATACTGCTCCAAAATGGCTATAGTAGAGGAGTGGATATGTACACAGGAAAAGGCACAGTTCTCAGGCTTAAAAACACTAAACAAATATATTTCCTTCTGCAGAAATTTGCAAACCTTTAATATGAAAATGCATCTGGAAAACTATGTAAAACAAAGGTAGATGAGATGGTTCAATTGGTAAAGAGCCTATGGCCAAGTTTGGATACCTGAGTTCAATCCCTGGGACCTACATGGTGGAAGGAGAGGACTGATTCCCACAAGATGTCCTCTGATCTCCAAGTGCGCACACACACAAAACAATAAAGTTAAAAATTTTTAAACAAAAGGCAGTTCATTATTTTTCTAAATTCTTTTGTCAAAAATAGATTTAGACTTTGTTTCTTAATTTGCCTTTGCATTCTTTGGTTGTCCCCTCACGACTGTCATTCTGCTGGCGCGGCTGCTCAATCAGCACATTAGAGACGCTGAATACCAAATAGTTGGAAGCTAAACTCACAGAGTGCTGGAAAGTCTACCGATGCACTTCCATAGAACCAGGAACACCCACGCTATAAAATAATCCTCTTGTATACAGTAAGATTTGTCACTCAGACTGGTTAAATGAAAAGCTGATTGGCCGATAGCCAGGCAGGAAGTTAGGTGGAAAAGCCAAACTGAGAATAATAAAACGAGCAAGGGCAGCATCAGAAGAGTCACAAAATGAGGTAAAAGCCATGAGCCTCAGGGAAGCACATAGATTTGAATAGAAATGCGTTAAGTTTTAAGAGCTAGTTACTAGCAAACCTGAGCTATTGACTGAGCATTTACAATTAATATTAAGTCTCCATGTTGGTTACTTGGGAGTGGTTTGAGGGACAGAAACTTCTACCTACAAATGGTGCCCAACATGAGATTTGAACACACAACCCTGAGTTTAAGAGTCTCATGTTCTACCAAATGAGCTAGCCAGACATTTATAATTAATATAAGCCTCAGTGTGTTTGAGAGTGTGGAACAGGAAAATTCTGCCTACACAGCCATTTCCTTATACTCCAAGTTAACCTTAATAAACTCTGAGGGAAGCTGATCAATCGAAAGTGCAGCACAGTCTGTAGTCATCTGGATGAAAAAGCCCCGAGCAGAGCTGAAGCTGGTCCGTAATGGAAGGCTGTACTTCTCTGCAAGCTGTGATATCATTCCTAGAAACAGGAACAGGAAAAGCAAGCATTTTCTGGTGGGAATTTCTGTGGAGCCATAGGTTTTTTAACTTATTATTTTATATGCAAACAGAAAACTCTTTAGTTTTTTCAAAAAGTAAAAATATTTCAATGTCCAAAAGATGTAGGTAAGTATCTTTTAAGAAGATATTCTCTGGCTGGGCGTGGTGGTGCACACTTTTAATCCCAGCACTTGGGAGCCAGAGCCAGGTAGATGTCTGTGAGTTCCAGGCCAGTCAGGCTGTTACACAGAGAAACCCTGCCTAGAAAACAACAAAAAGATATTTTCTGACGTGTATTTTTAAAGGAAATTAAATTGTAAAAATTAAAACAAGAAAGAACATGAACTCTTTATCTCTGATTAGGAATATTATAGTTTCAGAATGTAGTAAAACAGAAGTCACAAATTACTGCAACTTCGATCTCACCAACGTATCCCGAATGAAAGATATCAGATAATCTGAATGTAGTTCTAATCTATCTGTCCCACACACTAAGTTCTAAGTCTGTGCCTCTACTTTGGCACTTGATCATAAATATTCCTTGTGAAACACCAACACGTGTTCTTATACTAGCTCCTCCTGGCTCTCCTGATTTCTCAATGGTCTCACCATTTGGGGCTAGAAAGTTCACTTAGCACTTGAGGTTACATTTATCTTTACCGTGGCCATGTCTGCTTAACAATTTTTCCTTTAACTCGGTGTCTTAGTCAGGGTTCCTATTGCAGTAATAAAACACCATGACCAAAAGCAATTTTGGGAGGAAGAAAGGACAGCTCTGAAGTCACATTCCATCACTGAGGGCAGTCAGGCAGGAACTCAGGGAGGTTCCCTAGGTGGAGTCTGTGCCAAGACCACAGAGGTCTTGCTGGTTTGCTCCCGCGGCTTGCTCGGCTTGTTTTCTTATAGCACCAAGGCCCACCTGCCATCCACAGTGAGCTGGACCTTCCCACATCAGCCATCAACCATGAAAATGGTAGGGACATGTTTTTCAGTGGATGTTCCCTCTTCCCAAACGGCTCTAGCCTGTGTGGAGCGGACATGAAACCAGCCGGCACACCTGGCATTCTCGTTTCATGCTGGCTGCTATCATCTTTCACTATCATTCCAGACACAGGTCAGTTCACTTGCTACAGGAGTCCAATAAACATGCTGAATAATCCCTAGAGCTCTCAGATGCTAATCCTCTGAAAAAACTGGTGCCAGCCCCTGGCGGAAGCATTTTAGTATCAATAGTCTTCATTCTTCAAGTAACTTCCGGTGGATAGTAGGTCACTCTGTAACACTTCAACATCATCAATTTTTATTTTTTCCCCTTTTCTTTTGAGACAGGATCTTACTATGTAGACCAGGCTGGCCTAGAAAACTCATAAAGGTATGTTACCTCTACCTCTTGAGTTCTGGGATTAAAGGTGTGTGCCACCAGACCTTGTGACATCATTGTTTTTAAAGGAGGCTTCTTAAAGAATAATGTGTTAGCCTCACTGCACATATATAAATTATATATATATAAACTATATATTTTATATTAAAAGTATATATTCCATATATTATATAGTAAGGTGTACACACACACAAACAACTAGTTACTACCGCCAATAAAAATGGAAATCACGTGATAAACTGTTTTACTAGTGAAAGCCGTGAGAACATGCTGGAGCAGTTACCTGCTATGTCATCCACTATCTCTGTGTATGTCCTCCTAGCTATGTCTAGGAACTCACTGATGTTGGAGCGCACTGCATAGCACTTCTGAGTGCGCATGTTCAGGCAGCCTTTCGTGTACCGTGCGTCATCGTTTATCACTGTTCTAATCTTTTCAAGTATTAGTCCAAATCTAGCATTAAGACAAAATGAAAACAGTAGCTGTTTAATGAACGCAAACCTTTGTTCAGGGTTATTTTATAATGTTTAATTAATGTTTATATTTATCTAGGTTAGAGCAATCATTGCCTCAACTTAAAACTATTTTGCAGTTAGGAATATTCAAAAATAGTATGAGACCACCAAATAAAACTAAACTTTGCTAATGGGAACATCTCCCACATTACACATGATCACTGTAGCTGGGAGTACAACCTGACCCCTAAAGAAAGGAGACAAAATTCGGACTGCCTGCACCTTCATTCCATATGCATGTCGGTCATACAGCAAGAGCTGTATTAGGTACAGGAGACATGACTGAGCATGTGCTGTGGACATGGGCACTGGAACAGGAGCCCACCACCACTAGTTACCAAGCACAGCAATTACTACACAAGTCTCAGCTACTGTTCTGGAACATCACACTGAACTAAGCTGGCTGATCATCAAGTTCAGATTATGGCCTTACAGAGGATGCTCTTCACCCAACAAGGCAACTGTTGAGTCTGATAACCTGTTTGGTCAAGAACCAGGGTGTTATTACTAATAATTAACAATGTTAATTGGGAGCTGGAGAGATGACTCAGCAGTTAAGGGCATTGGCTGCTTTTCCTGAGGACCCAGGTTCAGTTCTCAGCACCCACATGGCAGCTCACAACTGTCTGTGATTCCAGTTCCAGGGAACCTGACATCCATGGCAAAACGCCAATGTACATTTAAAAACAGAAAGAAAGAAAGAAAGAAAGAAAGAAAGAAAGAAAGAAAGAAAG
>LOEQ01005994.1:106846-123190 GCA_001685075.1 Bramus lutescens | reverse complement strand
GGCATACACACAGACAGAATATTGTATACATAATAAATAAATATTTTAAAAAGAGCTACAAAAATATTATAAATAAACTTTATAGAAATTAAACTATACTCTCTAGAGCTGACAACAGCATGGCAGATTTAACACTGACAGGACACAGGTTTAAGATGTCACAATTATGATGCACTGAACTTTATGTGTGGCTTTTCATTTCTGAGGTACCCTCACCTGAATTCTCATTACAAAGAAGACCCAGAGTGCAAGAAATATCATGAATGCCTTTAGTTCCTAAGATGTAGTCTCATATTCTCTTACAATGGATTCCTGACACTAAACAGAAGATTAAAAATAAGTAAACCAAAACCACATAAAGCATCGTTACTATCGGTAGAGGGAAAGAGGGCAGAAGATGAGAAGCAAAGTGTAGGTGGCACAGTGGGAGTCTAGAAATGGAGTCCAGCACATACAACAATTGGACTTATGGCCAAATTTACTGCAGTTCAACAGGAAAAGAACAGCACAATTATGAATCCATATGGGGAAAGAATCATGACCCATTCTTGGTCCTACATACACAAATTAATGCAGATAAATTTACAAACCTAAATAAAAAAGTAAAGTTATAAAACATTTGGAATGTGTTAAGACTCCTCTGTGACGGGCAACTAATGCTGCATCTGCCAGTCGTAAAACCAAACTAACAGTGCAAGCTGTCGCATCTCCTCCACAGTCTGACTGGTGCTGGTGCACAGGAGTCAAATTCCAAGTCCTCCTGTCACCAGCCTCAGCACCTACCTCACAGAGATGCCCTACTTTAAGGACTTGCTGGCACTGAAGTCACAGGCTCTACCCTGTTCCTTTCCCCTGGCTCCTCTCCACACTCCTGCTACCTCTGTGTGGCCCTGACTTGACTACCCTCTCCTGTAATAATGAAATCTTTGGTCCCGGTGTCTCTGTAGCAACAGCTAGTCAAAATTATTGGCTATAGCTAAGGCATTATTCATAATGTAAACAATTTTGCCACTAATTATCCATTTTAGAAAATAAGGTTTTTTGTCAAATGACTTCCACTTCCATCATTAGAATGTTCAGGGTGGGACCAGCAAACAACAAAACAAATGAAACAGAAAAGATGGAAGTAGAGAAATCAATGGTATCTAAAGGTGGTCTTAGTTTTTGGTGTCTATCGTAGAATGGACAAAGAAATTGAGACAGAAGTGGAATTTTATTCAGCTATGATGAGTGAAATTTGCAGGAAAATCAATGAAACTGGAGATTATGTTAAGTGAAATAAGCTAGTCTTAGACTCAGGAAGACAATTACCATATTTTCTGTAGCATCCGCTCACAGAGAAGGGAAGGGCAGATTCGAGTTACCTGACAACCAGGTATGAGAGCACATCACTGAAGACTCCACAGAAACAGAGGGTAGTAAGGGAGACATAGTGAACAATTGTACGCCAATAGTTTACAAAGTCTTTAAGAGGCATAAAAGTTGTGAATTACACCTCATCCATTTTAGGAGATTTTAAAGTTTCCTACAGAGTATAGGTTCTAACGGTAATGCTCATGAGAACTCCCAGGCTGTAAGGAAGGATGGATGACCCTCCACACAAAGGCGACCAGATAGAGCAGAGATGACTCCTAGGCCACACTGCAGAGCCAGCTGGTTCTCCCCTCCATCAATGCACAGACTGGATTAGGAAGGCTTCACTCACTTAACGAGGCCCCAGCTATATTTCCCACCTCACTCTGCTATCTAAAAGACAGAGAGACTCCCCAAATATTTATATAAGCCATCACACTCAAGTTATACTAACGTACACAGCTCCTTTTCAAGCATATGTGCACAAACATACATGTATTCAATTAAATACTCTTCAGTTTATCTTGAATTACATATAGAAATATATGTCAAAGTATTTATATATAAAGAATATATGTATGAACTAACATAACTTTGTTATGTATTAGGTAAACAGTATAGGTTATAAGTTTGTTGAAAAATATACAAATTATATATTTAAGCAAATATTTGTTTAGTTTAAATATGCTAATTCTTCAACTACCTAAGATGCCTTTTTACTGCACTATAATATGAAGTAAAAATTTTAAAAGTTGCCCCCTAAGGCATAAAGCTGTTCCGGGTATCAGTGAGGATGCTCAGCCAGGATGTTTGTCCACAGCACAAGCTGTGTCTCACACAATGACACAGTGCACACGCTGTGCAGCACATACCGTGTCTTGCTTTGGGATTTGAACTAAGACAGAAAGCAGCTGCTCCGTATCCAGGAATCTTGAGATGACTGAAACAGAAAGTTAACGTTAGAATGTCATCGAGCAATCAGAGGGTGCGCTGGGTTATTCGCAGGAGCACAGCCAACACAGGACTACTGCACCACACGGAAGTGTGTGACTTAGGCAGGGACAAGCCCCAGTCAATTGTTTATATCTTATATAATCATGGGGCAGAGAGGAGACCCTGATCTTGTGATGGCTGCCTCCCCTGACAAGACAGTGTTAGCTCATGGCTGATCACAGCCTGCTTCAGGCCCATTACAGATCATGAGCTAGCTGACTATGGCCACGTATTATCTGAGTAGCACACATAAGCATTATCCCAAATAGACAAAGAACTCCCCTTTTGGCCAGGGGAACATGCATTAAGGTCTGTAGATGCACTACATGGCAAAACACCCATATACAAAACAATTTAAAGACTTTAAAAAAAAACTTTTCAAGAATTTACAGCTTTAAGACATGTCTTTCAGAAACTTAAAAAAAGCATAAACTGACTACATTTTAATTTATATAAATTATAACTATAAATTAAATATAAGTTATTTATAATTATATGTAATATATAATTTATATATTAAATTATATGGTTTATTATATAATTTATATAGAATTTGTAGGCAAGCTAGACTTAGTGGTGCATGCCTATAACCCTGACATGTGGGAGACCGAGGCAGGAAGGTCAGGTTTTGAAGATCAACCTGGGCTGCAGTCAAATAAATAAATAATAAGCTCTGTTTACCTGACTGGAGCCCAAAGAAGAGCTCCTCATCCTGAAGCAGCTCCTGGACACAGTCCAACCTCATGTTGATGGTCTCCACATCAACCAGGGGCTCCAGGATGTTAGAGCGCAGCCTTCTGCTCCCTCCTGCTGTCTTCGTGTGATTTAGAACACCAAAGAGAGTGTGATTGTTCCTTCCAAGAGACAAGTTGGAAATTTCATTAAGGAGAAAAAGAAAAATCCAAGAAAATTTCCTTTTAACTTGGTAATTAACTAATCCTAGAATCTATATCAATGATTAACAAATATATTATACAGACAAATTACTAATTCAATAAATTTGAATTAAGGCCTAAATCCTACTTTTTTTGTGTTTTATTGATTAGACAGGGTCTCCTGTAGCATACACTGTCCTTGAACTTGTAACATACCACAGCATGGTCTTGAACTCATGACTCTCTGAACTATCCCCTATGCGCTGGTACTAGAGGTATAGTGTGCAACCACATCTTGTTTGAGAGCCTACTTGCTAGATCCCAAGTATGACATGACATCACTGAACCACATGCTGATTAATAAGGATCAACAATATCTCCTGTGCTAAGCCTGAGCACACAAGGTGCCATGGTTCCTAATTCTGTGGCTTTCTTACATAGATGTGGCCTTGTTGGAGGAAGTGTGTCACTGTAGGGTGGGCTTTGAGGGCTCCCATGCTCAAGCTACATCCAGCGCCACAGTTTACTTCCTGTAGCCTACAAATCAAGATGTAGGATTTTTCCTCTAGCACCATGTCTGCCTCATGCTACCATGTCCTGCCATGATGATAAAGGACTAAACCTCTGAACTGTAAGTGAGTCACCCCAATTAAATGTTTTCCTTTATAAGAGTTGCTGTAGTCACGGTGTCTCTTCACAGCAATAAAACCCTAGCCAAGCCAGTGATTGATGGCCAATAATTTTCATCAACCTACTGAAATGTCTAAGGACAAAACAAAGAGTAGGGAGAGACAGACAATAATCTTAAATATATAAAAGAAATGATCTTGGTCTGGTGTGAGTAAAGTGTGACTCAGTGAGTAAAGGTGCCTGCCACCAAGACTGGTGACCTGAGTTTCATTGCTGGAGCCCATGTGGAAAAAGGAGACATGGTTGGTACCCTTGTAACTTGTCCTATGACTTATACACACATTAAAGAATGTGTGAGATTGTACATGTGCACACACTCACACAATTTAACCAATGTAAAACAAAAAATTAAATAATTACCAGAGTTGGTCATTGACTTTTTATGTTCTGATAACACAAGAAGGGTAACAGCAAAGCAATGTAGAGCAATTTCATCGACAGGCCAGTGGTGCCAAGTGGCAGCTAAATGTAAATGCATCTGTTTCCTCTTGACTCGTGGCCATGAGCATCTATCCATGTACAACTCTTACTTCACAGGGGAGAAGAGACGGTTTATTCTGGAGCCAAATGGGAGTGACCATGACCCAGGAATGCAGATTTAGGCCCCAAACTCCATGTTCCAACACAGATACAGTTTCATAAACTTTTTATTATAACAGAACAAAGAAGGTCCTAACTCAGGACACTTTGTGATACCCTGGTGATACACAGTAGGAAAACAGACAGCAAAGCAGACATTTCAGCCACAGGACTCGGATGCTCTCTGATGACCTTGGCCTTTTGGTTGGTAGAAAACAGTTCCTACATTCCAAAAGGCTTTTATCTGCTCCTCACAGGGTGCTAGTACAGCACGAGGCAGGCAAGGGGTGGTTGCTAAGGGCTAAAGATAGCCAAGATAAACTGTGATCAGGCCCTGCACAGCCACATCCTGGGAACCTGCGCTCACACGGGCATCTGTTTATCTGCTTTGCTTGTGTCCTTCACCCAATCTCAGCAACTGAAGGGTTGAGTTTTGTTGTTTAGTTAACGTAATTCTTCTGAAGACCTGATTTTGTGAGAAATCTGGGTTCAGCAACAATAGGCCAGCAATTTAAAATGTTTATTTACTATTTTTCCACCAATAACTTAATTTAATTCACACTTTCAAGTAACTAGTCACAGAAATCTATAACATTTTATAAGAACTCAGATTGCCTTACCTGTAGTCCTGGTTATTAACAAGCAATTCAAGGTTCTGGGCTGATGATGAATCTATCATGGCTGTCTGTTCACTACCTTGGAAATAAATCTTCAGTGATTTTGGTGCATAAACTGAATTTTGAATGAATTCAACGTATTTTAATAAGGCTGCAGCAGCTGCGAGGCAGTAATACCTGTGAGTAAGCACAGCACAGAGGTGACACCTGTGAGTGAGCACAGCACAGCAGTGTAAACTCAGGATAGATAAACAGCTGCTGCTGCAGAAAGATATTCAATTCACCTTGATGTTAGGAAAATGTAAAACATTTAGACAGTATTTCTTAAATCCAAAGAGAAAAAATATTGAGAATGCCAATTTTGGAAACTAAATAATCTTATAAAACTGATTTAGCAATGGACAAATATTTGTTTGTTTTTGAAGCAGTCTTACTCTAGTTTAGGACTGTCTGGAACCTACCACAGTCTTTGAGCATCATCTTTCCAAATGCTGAGGCTTGGGCCCCACGCTCAGCTATAAAGAGCAGTGTTCTCAAGTTCATCGTTTACAACTGCTTATCAGAAGACAGAGTGGTGCGTGTCTCCAACCCCAGCATTGAAGAGGCAAGGCCAATATGGTCTACACAGCAAGTTCTAGGCCAGCCAGGGATCTAGAGTGAGAGGGAGTGGGTGGGGGAGGAAAATGAGGGGGGAGAGAGAATAATAGCAATTTGTTTTTCTTTTCTTTTCTTTTTTCAAGACAGGGTTTCTCTGTGTAGTCCTGGCTGTCCTAGAACTCACTCTGTAGACCAGATTGCTCTTGAACTTAGAGATCCACCTGTCTCTGCCTCCTGAGTGCTAGGATTAAAGGAGTGTGGCATCATTGCCTGGCTGTAGTCTCTCTGTGTAGGCCTGACTAGCCAGGAACTTACTGTATAGCTCTAACTGGCCTCAAACTTGCAACAATCCTCCTGCCTCAGCCCCCCAGAGTGCTAACTAAGATCACAACCATGGGCCTCCATGTCTGGCTAACTGTGTTTTTCTTCCGGGACTCAAATTTCTAGCATCCTATAGTTAATTAAGATTTTCACTATGAGGTAAATGAGCAGCTACTATCAGAGCAATAAATTATAACTCATTTGGAGAAAATCTAAATATATAATTATAATATATATCTAAATATAATTAAATCATAAATATATACCTTGTACAAAAACGTATTTCGGTAATAACTAGATGTGCATTGTGGGCCAGGCCATTTTGTAGATGACAGTAACCAACAAGCACAGGGCAGAGAGAGATCCCCCGGGGAGGAGCCAGAGCTCAAAGAGCTGCTGCAGCTCACCTGGACTGAACCTCCATCAGGACAGAGCTGAACTCAGCGATGCACAACTGTTCGATGTACTCTAAGCCCTTTGTTTCATTGAAGTATTTCCTTTGGACTGTAGTGAAATTAACATTCTGAAAGAGATTTTAATTTTAAAATAAATCATTAAATGTCATGTTGTGTTCAATACCGACTTCTTACCTAAGCCTAGTGGATCAGACCTAAAATCTCAACATGGAGAAACTGACGCAGGAGGATTTTCATGAGTTCAAAGTAGAGTAACACCTTGCCTTAAAAACAAAATAACCTGCAAAAAAATAACTCTGGTTTATTAAACACCTTCCCAATATATAATCTTTCCAATATTTAAATGAGTTTTTCTCATTTATAAAATGAAAATGGAAGCTAAGAGTAGTGGTATCCACCTTTAATCCCAGCACTTGGGAAGCAGAGGCAAGTAGATCTCTGTGAGCTGGAGGCCAGACTGGTCTACAAAGTCAATTCCAGGACAGCTAGAGCTATATAGTGAAACCCTATCTTGAAAACAAATAGGAAAAAAAGAAAGAAAATGGCTGTTCATCTTTCTGTGTGATGACAGTACAATTTGTAATTCTCAATTGGAAATTACTTTCATGAACTTAACTGAATATATTAAGAACAATAATAAAACAATAAGCATGAGATTCTCTGGCATCTAGGAACTGGATTCTACAGAAACATCACATGGGTTTTTCGGGTCCTCTCTAAGTTAAGATAACTGAGAAAAGGCACACACACCCTTAGACCTAGGTGGCGCCATGATGGAACTGCATCAATTCCACCGTCAAATCTACAAGGGCACATGATTCAAAGTGAGGCAGTAGTTCCTGGGTATCTTACTGTTTGCTTATTTTTGTTTGAGACTAGATGTTCTTGTTCAATCTGAAGGGAGCAGCCAAAAGCACCTTGGCCTAAGTGCTGTCATTTTGACTTCAGACTCCATTTTACATGCAGGGTGAAACAAAGTTCAGGTTCCCAAGCCCTGGGGGAGCTGTAACTTCCAGTAACTGATCCACCTCCTCCCTAAACCACAGAAATAGTCATTGTGTGTCTTTAGCTCTCTACAAACATTATGGCTGTCCCTAGAAACAGAAGGAACAAATGAATCTGATTGGTTGGACTGGAAAGTTTGCATTGTAGATCAGTTGACAAAGACGAACACACTCAAGGAAGCCCCTAACCTTTAAATCCTGATTAGTGAAAATTGTAACTGTAACTTGTCAACAAATGTTTGTGACTTTTGTGCTTATAAACCTGCTTCTGTCCTTGCCTGAGGCTGCCAGGAGAAACCAGGCTCCCGAGTCCTTGTCCTGCAACCCTAATCGATCATGATGCACTTATGTGGTGATTCATTAAAGTCTTTAGAATCCATAAGTGCTGTCTCTGTCCTTCCTCGTGGCACAGAACAGGCTAGGTGTAACACGTGAGGGTGGCTTGCACACCATGTCCAATGACAGTGCCTCTCTTTCTTCAGTGAAACAGAGAGGAAAACAAAAGTAATGCTGTGAACTAAGAATTTACCTACTTTGAAAAAAAGAGGATAAAGCCAGGTGAGGTGAGGGCAGGGGATCAAGAGTTCAAGGCCAGCCTTAACTATCCAGCCTACAGTGAATGAGACCCTGGTTCAAAGACACTTCTCTCCCCCCAAAAATAATGGACAAGCAAGAAGGGAACAGTGGACTCTGGAGCATGTTCTGACTACCAGAGCCTTCAGCAGGCAGGAACACACATGCCAGAACTTTCATAAGTATCTCATTTCATCTTCACAATAACTATACAAGTCCTTTTATTCTAATTTTCTCTAAGTAAAATTCTGAAAAGTCAAGTAACTGTTGACATGTCGTCCAGTTTAGAGTTAGACTTCTTTCATTCTGAGGTTCATGCTCCTTTCACTCCACACTGCTCCTGACTTAAGAAGCTCTCTGTATGGTGACTGGGTGATAATAGAAACAATAATAACACTGATTTTTCTCTCTTGTAATACTTTTGTCTGAAACATTTTCATGGCTTGATCCTTTACTCCATTCAAGATTTTGTTAGTACATAACCACTAGCTGTGTAAATTCCTGTCTTTATGTCCTGGTGATAACAGATTGTTCCCCACAATTTTTTAAATATTTTGTTTGTTTGGTTGTTTTTGATACAGGTGGGTCCCTCTACAAAGCCTTGATGTCATGGACCTCAATATGTAGACCAGGTTGGCCTGGAACTCACAGAGATCCCCCTGCCTCTGTCCCCACCCCTGGTCTGTAGTTTGCAATAGTAGTTTTCGGCTCCCTCCCCTAAGGAGCTTTTTGTCTGAGTTATACCAGAGCAGCAGACGTCAAATGAGAACACCTCTTAACTACCCAATACATTTTTCTCTTTTGCTTAAAGTAGAATGCAAGTGTCAAATAGAGGGTATTCTCAATAGATTTTATGATTTTTAGCAATATACTAGACTCCAATTTGTATGAATTGACTACCTTAGGACCTTAAATATATAGCTAGTCAAACAGCTGCTTTTTATAATATTATGAAATGCAATCTAAATTTTAAATGCTACCAGAATGAAAACTTCCTTACCTTGAAATTTTCTGTGACCAGCGTAAACAACTTGGTTGAATTTCCCACAACACAAGCAGTATTTGACATTATTATTTCCAAAGGTGATAAAACTTTGAGCTTAGTGATCACCTGAAATTGTTAAAATAACCATTTTCTAAATGTAGGCAAAGAACAGTTTCCAAAGCAGTTCTGCATTATTCTAAGAACCAAATTGTTAAGATGTGCAGATAAACTCCAACAGTCCTAATTCAATGTTGCAGTTAAAATGTATTTCAAATGCTGATGTATTAAACATCTCCACCTAAATACAAATATGAAATATCAGAAACATAGGCCATATTTTACTCACTGGTTTTCACCAGTCTAAACTCAACATCATTCTGAGTTTATCAAATATTTATTATCAATCCAAAACTTTTTAAATTAATGTGCTTGTTTTTTCTTTTGTGCGTCCATAACCACTTCAAATTTGTAGCTGTAGGAACACGCACCTTTGCATACGTTGTGTTGTCTGCGAACTGCGACAAGATAATCTGCGGGCTCTTTAAGTCGATGCTCGCCATCCCGATCTCGCCTCTGGCCAGCCCCCTTCCTTCCACCAAGGCTACGATGACTGACGGGGCGTGTGCGGACACCGCAGAGGACGAGGCTGGGAACGGTTGGCAGGTCAAACATACATATGAATATGAACGGCTGTTTGTACTCCTTCATATAAAACCTCAAAGCCCTGAATCTAGCCATCTTTATGCCTTTTATTTATTCTTTGATAACATCACACGTGAAACAATGCACACTGACCAACCCACTACCAACTCCACAACAGAGTACCACTCCTACGTGCCTCCGCCTAGCTTTTCTCTAATGAATCCGACTAGTGCTGCCTGTGGGGATGGTGGCTGATCATGCAGCCTTGACCTTGCACAGGTCTTGTACAGGTACCACGTCTGGTTAACACATCCAAAAGAGGAGCCTTTATCATCTTTGTTTGCCTGCTTGCTTTAGTTTTTCAAGACAGAATTCCTCTGTGTAGTTCTGGCTGTCCTGAAGGGATCCACCTGCCTCTGCCTCCCATGGGCTAGGATTAAAGGCGTGCACCACCACCGCCTGGTGAACATTTAAAAAAAAAAAAACAAAAAACAAAAACTCTGTTACTCAAAACAAAGAAAACTATTAAAGCTCTAAGTATTGTGTTAGATTGAGTGTGTTGGTACACACCTTTAATCCCAGCACTCTGGAGGCAGATCCCCATGAGTTCAAAGCCAGCCTGGTCTACAAATTGAGTTCCAGGGTAGCCAGGAATGTTACACCGAGAAACACTGTCTCAAAAAAAGTATTATGTCAAAACTTAACTTCACATTAAGGATTGTTTGCCTTAATTTTGAGACAGAATGTATATCCCTAGCAAGTTTGAACTTGCTAAGGAGAACAGACTGGCCTCCGATTTGAGGCAATCCTGCCTCCACCTCTCAAGAAGTATTGAGATTACAGGTAGATACTACCAACCACTGTCTGCTGGCTTGTGGGGTTTTAAAAAACTTGGAGGTGGCTATCCCTGTATCTAGCTACAGTTTTCTAACTCCTGGGATGAGCTCACATCTCAAGCCTTAATTTTACACATAGAAGATAAATTTATACATTGGTTTATTTTACAATTTAATGAAATAAAGTTATTAAGGGAATTTTGAATTTGGGGTTAAAATACATATTATACACCTTATTCTATCATATAAGTGCTAAAATTATTTTATAATAAGTAACCATAAAGCAAAATGGATAATGTAGTAACTGTCGTGTCTACTCAAGAGCTGGCTACGAGCAACAAGTGGAAGTTTATACATGCGTGCTGTGCACCTACCACAGTGTCTAGCTCCAAGCATCAACATTCACTAAGTGCTTATCACATGTCAAAGGCATCTTAAATTACTTCATTTAATTGTTACAAAATTATATCAAACAGGTACTGTTATTTACTCAATTTATTTTCAAGGTGATTGTGAGATTGGGTCAGTGGTAGAGCAAGGGCCTACCACGTGTCAGAACTTGGGTGTGGTCCACAATACTAGTAAGTGAATGAATAAATAAATGAACGAGAGAATGAATGAACAGCGTGTATGAAATCTCAAGTGTAAGAAAGACTCCTGTGTTTAGGTGGCTGCAATGCCGAAGGGAAACGCTGGAGGTACTGCTAGAGACATGTCAAGCAGCCCTCACAATGATGCCCACATACTTACACTTGACGTGACAGCAATGAAGAGCATATTAGGAGTACTGATGTAGTGTGGCGGGTTCCATGGGCTTCACTGTATCTTCATTGTTCATACGCTGAAGTTCTAATCCCCAGCAACTAAGACTATGACCTTATTTACCTATATCTGAAAACCATGTTTGCCCTCTACAGAGGTTAGTAATATTAAGTGGACCATTTGAGGGGCCTTAGTCCACTATAACTGCATACAAGTGTGAGAATATCAGGACACAAAGACACTATGGGGAGAGAACTGAAAAGGAGCCAAGAGGAGGGCAAGTAGAGAGGCCTCAGATAAGGAGATAAATGTTTAATGCAATCAACTTGTACTTGTTGTAGAAGACCCAGAAAAATGAATACAGTAAATGAACACAAAAATCAACAAAATACATATATAGTGTACTTCCTAAAAGAAAGTACAATAACCATAAAAATCCTGAGTCTGTGGTTGGGTGGGATCCCAGCCATGAGCTGAGGGGTGGCTCCCAGCAGGTGGTGCTGTTGAGATGGTACCTGGCGCTAAAGGTAGGTGTTTGTTATCTAAACACATCCTGAAGTCTGTAAAAGGTATAATGACAGCACTAGCTAGGCAATGCGAATGTCTCCTCTATTATAATTGTGATGGGGCTACCATCATATAAGCAGTGTGTCTCCACTGAAATGCCACTATGTATCATGTGCTTTAAAAAGTAATGTAGCATGCTATCACATATGTACACGTTACACAGCTATTCCCTCCAGGAGGCGCCGGGTCTTCTCAGGCAGTATAAGCAGGAGCCATTTCTTCAGGAGAGCAGGTGCAGTTACCTGGAGGCAGGCAGGGAGCTCCAGGAACAGGGCTCTCTCCCCATGCCTAGGAGAGCTGCTCAGTCAAGCACCAGCTCGGAGTCACCCATTTCCTACCCCCAAAATCTCAGTGGGCTGAGGTCTCAAGCTAGAGTTGCGTGGACTCGTTTCTTTGGACTGCTTTGGTGGTTATCCATGGTGGGCAGATGTTTGCTCTTACCTTCCCAGGAAGTCAGGCAACACTTACACACCCTGTAGCCAAGGCATTCTTACATATGCCTTAGAGAACTGGTGCACACCAAACATCCAATAATTGATCCCTCAACAAAATTGAGTACATTTAAACAAAAATTAAAATTTTAGTATTAGAAAAACACTCAAGAATACTCTCAGAATCAAAGTTTTCATTTCAATATCACACGAGATTCTTTTTTCCTTTTTGTCAACAGTTCAAATACTCTGATGTTACATTTATTGACAATAGGAAGCATGCAGCCATGTCGCTACACAGGAGCCAATGACACATGTGTCATCCAGTTCTCCGTATCCATGAGGGATGACCTGCAAGTGAGCTAACAGCCCAATTTATAATTTACAAAACTTTAAAATTTTCAAAAGAACATCAGGGTTATCTTCCACCAATTTTACCTGAATATCCTACATGTGGTGTCCAACTTTTATAGCCTGATCTCTGGGGATTTCCAGGAGACAACGGAGTTCTAAATATTTGTGGGTAATTGGTATCTCGTGCAGAAGATGAGCTTGTTGTACCAATAGGAAGATTGGATGCAACCATGTGTTTTGCATGAGATCTTTTGTTTCCAAATGATGAACCTAAATTTGAAAATTTATGAATAATTCTTAGTGATTAACATTAAGGAATTATGTATTAATCCTAAAACTTACCACATCTACTTTCTATAAATTCAATTTGATAATTTAAAAGTTATAATTAACTAATTGACAACTGCGTTCATAATAACTTTATTAGTCTGTATTATCATAATAGTGGGTTTCCTAATAACATTTTTGTACATGTATATATTATACTTTGGTCATATTCAATCTCCATTATTATCCTCTCTAGTACCCTCCTACTCTACCAACTCCTCCTCTTCCCAGACAGTCCCCTCTACTTTCATGTATCTTTGGATGACTGACAATTTTTTGTTTGGTTGGTCAGTTTTTTGAGATCGAGTTTCTGTGTGTAACAGCCCTAGCTGTACTGGAACTTGCTCTGTAGACCAGGCTGGCCTCAAATGAAAGGCAAACACCACCACCGCCTGACAGTTCGTTGTTTTTTAAGATAAATCTTGCTGTGCATCTCAGGCTGTGGTTGAACTCACTATAGTCCAGACTTGCCTTCAACTTATGGTCCTCCTGCCTCAGTCTCCTGAGTGCTGGAATTACAGGCAATTACCTGGCTTGAGAATCACGTGCAAACACATAGTGACATGGGGCTGAGGGCGGAGCTCAGTGGGTAGAGTGCTCTGGGTTCCGAATGTGGTGATCTTGAGAGGGAAGGAAAGGGGTTCAGAAGTTTAAGGTCATCCTGACCCAAAGAGTGAGCTGAGACCAACACGTGGAACTTCACTTCAAAACTAAATGAATTGATTAAGAAGATATTCTGATAAGGGCTCTTGAGTCTGAGTTCACTGAGCCTACTCTTGCTAAAATCAGAAGTTTCCCTTCAGCCCCCAGGTGTAGTTTACATTCTAACCAAGTGTTTCTGCCTATGCAAACAGTGTCACAAAGTCAGCTTCAGGCTTTCTTGGCTCCAGCCCCTTTTCAGACAGGTGCTTGCCAAAATGCTACTACTTTACAGCCATGTCATAACATTTCACACAGTGTACATAAATAGCCTAGCTGTGTCTGGTAACACACAAGTTCCAAACAAACAAATAAGCAAATGAAAAAGCAGGGCTCTTCCACACCCTTTGATTCCTATGCCACAGTCCTTGTTCTCTTTACACTACCTTCCTGGACCAAGTCCATTTTCCTCCGCCTTCCCATTAACTGGTGGCCTACAGAGTTCCAGACTTTCCAAACTTCACTTCTAAATATTGACTCTGGCATCTCATCTGTTTCCTGGTGTCTACTGACATCATTTCCTGATAACGTTCAGGTTTTCATTTACAGCCTTCTCTCATCTCCCACACAGTACAGCAGGTTTAAGATTTCCAGTGATGGACAGATGACAAGTGTGTCAGGCTTAGTGGAACATGCTCACGGTCAGTCATTCAACTCTGTACTACAGTAGGGTAGTAATCAACAAACATGCTGTGTAGTTTCAAAATTATTTCTATATATTGAAATTTGAGTTTTACATAATTTTCACATGCCAAAAAGTAACACTACCTTTGAAATTTATTTCAACCCTTTAAATATTCAAAAGTAGTTGGACTTGGTTGTACATGCCTCTAATCCCAGCTCTAGGGACACAGAGGCAGGCAGATCTGAGTTCCAGGACTGCCAGGGCTGCAGAATAAACTCTGTCTTGAAAAGAAGCCCCCCAAACAGCACCAAAAACAAAATAAACTCTGAGTTTGAGGCAGGCCTGGCCGACATAGCCAGTTCGGGAACAGACAGGGTTAAAAACAGAGACTCCCATCTCAAAGAAAACTTCATAAGTTAGAGGTTAGCAGTATGGCTCAGTGGTTATGAAAACTTGAGTTCAGATCCCTGTTGGTTACCATCTAGCAAGGCTTGCCTTCCACCAGCCTAGCTGATAACAGCCCTTTCACGTTTAAGAATAAGGCAGAAAGCCATGGAAGAGGATTCATGCTGGTAGGAAACAGCGCACAGTCATAAAAAACACTCAGGATCATGCAGCAGCTGGTGCAGTACCCACATCTAGAATTTTCAGTGCTGAGGGTCTGAGGTAGGAGGAACTCAACTTCAAAGGCCTGAACTGAGCCACACATGGAGTTTGAGACCAAGCTCCTGCGCTACACAGAGAACTCATACACATAAAAAGTGCACAACTCTACAAAGTAAAAATAAAGAAATGTCACCATTATCTAACAACTTCTTAGACAAAACTTTTGTCTTCCCAGAATTTCTAAGCATCAAAGGGTGAACACATTCTACCAGTATTCTTTATTACAAGCCATTTTGAACTTTTGTACATTTTACTTAACTATTGAAAACTTTATGCTCTCTCTCTCTTTCTCACACACACACACTCACACCCAAAAGCCCCCACACATTCAATCATGCATGCACATACACACACACATACACACATATGCAGAATAAATGTCTTATGTCTCAGTTCTGTTCCAGATTCCCATTTCAGCGTTGTCAGACAGGTCACCCTAGTGACTTATGGAATCATGCCCTCGTAATTCTTCAGCTTGTTTCTCTTAAACAATTTTAACCTAATATTAAACATAGAAGACTTCAATTAAGTATTTCTTCACTCATAAAATCCAGTCAGCCAATTCTTGCTTTATCCTTCACATGAATTGAACTTACCCTTAAGGACTTTTTCACCCATTTAAAATGTATGGGTGTTCAGCTGGCATGTATGTCTGAGCATCATAGAGGCCAGAAGAGGGCATGAGATCGAGTCAGACAGTTGTAACTCGGTCTGATGCCATGTGGATGCTGGGAATTGAACATCGTTAAGTGCCCTTAACCAATGAGCCATCTCTTTTGTCCCAGAAGGACCTATTTTTAACAGCATCTGAATCAGATGAGATGTTCACTTTAACCTGCTATCATCCCATTTTAGTACTAAATCAGCCAAAGCTCAGTTCTCCACTGTAAGAAAACATATGCACAATGTCCCATTCACGGAAGAAAAAGGGACCAGCGAGATGACCCAATGGGAAGAAGCATTCCCCACTAAGCCTGACTCCCAGAGCCCATCTGGTGGAGGTAGAGAGCTGTCTCAGGAACGTTGTCCTTTGACCTCCACACCTGTCCTCTTGCCTGCTGACCCTTGTCACATACTCACAGGGGTTTGAATAAAAGTGAAAACATTCTTTTGAGGAAATTGAGCCAGGATTGGTGGCTCATGCTATAATCCAGCATTCAAGAGGCTAAGGCAGAAGGATTGCTTGAAAATTACAAGCCAGGATTTTCTATTAGCGAGCTTAAGGGAAGCCTGGGTCATACAGAACTTACCTTAAACAAAACAAGAGGTGACTGAAGCTTTACATGGATATACTAGTTAGCAGAACTAGGCCACACTTCCTCTCAGTTGTGAAGAGTCGAGATTTCCTCATGTTTTATTTGGTTTACAATTGAGACTAGCTCATTCTGTAGTCTGAGCTAGCCTTGAACTGCGGTAGCCAGTGTTGGGGTTA
>LOEQ01005994.1:81537-97675 GCA_001685075.1 Bramus lutescens | reverse complement strand
TTATTTATTATGTATACAACATTCTGCCTCCATGTATGATGGCACATGCCAGAAGAGGGTGCCAGATCTCATTACGGATGGCTGTGAGCCACCATGTTAGGTCTTCAAGGCTGTGCAGCAAGTGCTGTATAAACTGAGCCATCTCCTCAGCTCACAAAATCTCTTTAGTGGTTATTTATTTTGTGGGGTGTGTGTGCATATGTGCATGCCACAATGAATTTATAGAGGTCAGAGAACAACTTGAACAAGTCTTCTCTCCTTCTACCCCATGGGATCCAAGTAGTGAACTCAGTTTGCCAGGCGTGGTAATAGTGCCCTCCCACGGATCCCTCTCACCAGCCCATGAGTGGAATCTTACCTAGTGCAGCACTTCAAGCCTCAGTAGAAGCAGCAAAGAAAAGAACTCTCTAGGTATAACTCTACCCCCGTTAGTACTTTTTTGTTGTTTGTTTTTGTTTGTTTCTCAAGACAGGGTTTCTCTGTGTAGCCTTGGTTGTGCTGGAACTCACCCTGTAGACCAGGCTAGTCTTGAACTCACAGAGATCCACCTGCCTTTGCATCTCGAGTGCTGGGATTAAAGACATGGGCCACCACCACCTGGCTTCCATTAATACTTTTAAAGATGAATTTGGGAATAGAAAGATATTTTTAAAATATGGTTCTGTCTCAGTGCTTGGAAGCTTTCATAGGAAGACAGGTGTTCAGGGCTATCCTGGGCTACATAGTGAATCAGAGGAAATGTGCTACATGAGGCCCTGCCTCAAAAAATCAAAGTCAAAATCTATTCTTTATCAGTAATAAAACATGACTCTGGAAATTAGCTGGTTTGTTTATTTTATTTTTAGATTTTATTTATTTTTCTTTTTGGGTATCAGTGTTTGCCTGAATGCATGTCTGTGCACCATGTGCATGTAGTGCCCACAGAGATCAGAAGAGGATGTTGGTTCCCCTGGGACTGGAGTCATATACAACTGTGTGGGTGCTGGGAATTGAACCCAGGTCCTCTAGAAAGCAGCCAGAGCTGTACTCATTTTGTGTTTTTTTGTATCATGTTTTTGAAAATGATACTTGGTTAGTCTGGGAAGGCATGTGCTTTGCTGTGCTCGGCAGACTCACCATTAAGGGCATTGCTGCAGATCAGTACCAGGAGGCCTGCTTAGGCTACTATTGTTCTTTCTCGAGCTTCGAAAGGCAAGGATCCTTCCCCTCACCACTGTTCAGGCTCAGACACGGCCCCTACGTTAACCCTCGTTAGGAGCAGCGATGATTAGGACTGTGTTTATGGTCCATTTGATGATCGGCTACAGACATAAGCTCTCTTTTAGGTGCGAGATGCCTAGTGGGCTTGGTTGGTTTGTGTTTGTGTATCTGTGAGTCCTAGTAAATCAAGAAGGTTATGTGCACTGGGAAGAACAGACCCCCACGAACTGAAATCTTAGTACTTGACTTTTGATCTAGGACAGGCTGCATGACAGGTCACGGGCCTGACCTCCCATTGTACGCTGATGGAGTGTTTCCCCACTTTAGGACAGATTAATAGACTTTATTAGTCTGTCTCACGACGGGATCTCTCTTCTGACTCAGGCAAATGAGCATGTGTATTTACGAAAGTTCCTAAACTTGCAGAATTGCAAGTACTAATTTCTAAGCCAGGTGAGCCGGTGCCTGCATGTTCTCCTAGCTCACAGGAGGACCACGAAGTTTGAGGGCTCCCTGGGCTACCTAGTGAGACTGTCTCAGAAAAACAACTAATCTTTTGAAGAAGCTACATTTTGAAGGGGAAAAAGCGTTCTTATAGAAATTGCTAGCTCAGAGACATCTATTAAAATCCAAATATCAGGCCAAGTGTGGTGGGGCACACCTTAATTTGTGGCACTCGGGAGGCCGGCTGGTGGATCTGTATGAGTTAAAGGCTAGTCTGGGCTGCAGAGTTAGTTTCGGGCCATCCAGGGTTACACAGTGAGACCCTGTCTCAAAAAAGTAACGAACAAACAAACACCAAACAATTTGCTAAGCTTCTTAGTTGGCTTTACTGGTGTAAAGTTTCACATGTTATAAACTGCATGCTTGTGTCTGTTTGTAATTCAGATCTTTAAGTCTAATCCCCATAGTGACTGTTTGTGGGAGACAGAACCTTTGATTGCTAATTGTCTTGAGGGTGCAGCCCTAACGAGTGGGATGAGCGCCCTTTCCAGAGGCCACACCACCTGGCCCTTTATAGTGCTATATTATTTGTGTTTTAGTAAATAACGCTTGCCTGAAGATCAGTGAAAAGCAGCCACACTGGCCAGCCATACAGGCCAGGCAATGGTGGTTGGTACACACCTTTCATCCCAGCACTAGAGAGAAATATAAAACGGGAGGAGACAGGTCTCATGCTCAGTCTCAATCTGAGGATTTATGGAGGAGGGACTGCCCATTTTCAGTCTGAGGTAGAGGTGAGAGCCAGTGTCTTGTTTTCGGATCTGGAGGCTGAACCCCAACATCTGTCTCTGGGTTTTTATTTTTTGCGCTACAGTTCTTTCTGCCTTATGAGGACACTACAAGAGACAATAGCCTGAAGCCTGGCAGAGCGCGTTCACCAGAAGCCAGCTGCGCTGGCAGCTTGATCTTGGAATTACAGGTCCCAGCAGGGAGGGAAGTACTTTGCTGTTGATAAACCATACACTTCATGGGATTTTTATATGACAGCTCAAGCTAAGGTCTATAGTACTTGCTGCTAGATACAGCTGGGGGTGTGTGCTAGGTATCAAACATGCAAAACATTGTCTTAAACACACATACAAAACACATTGAACATGCAAAGCACATACGCGATTACTTAGTTATACCTTGGTCAAAATAGTAATTTATGAATACTTACTTACTTTTAAGATTTATTTTTATTTTATATACTTGAATGCTTTTTGCCTGCATGTATGTATGTACATCATACACATACCTGGTGCTCAGAGGCCCGAAGTGAGCATTGGATCCCTTGAGCAGGAGTGACAGGCGGTTGTGAGCCACAGTAGGTCCTTTCAGGAACGGCAAGTGCCCTTAACTGCCGAGTTTTCAGCCCAGCTTTTTTTCCCAAGGAGTCTTGCTGTGTCACCCAAGCTTGCCTCAGATTCATAATCCTTCTGCCTCAGTAGTGTTGGGATTCTAGTTATGTGCTATGGTGTCTGGGCTGCTGGGCTCGGTTCCAGTTCCCCGAGCACGCAGACGCCTGCAGATCTCCTGTGCTCCCCAATAAATAAACCTTTGCTGTACTCCATTCTGGGCTAGTGTGGACCTATTTTTAAATCGCAACAGTGTCCAGCTTTTTTTTTTAAACTAAGGGTATGTTCCTGAGATGTATCCTTTATAAGATATAAATGGACACATGTAAGTAAGTATTTTCCTGAGCTCTGAGCCTTCCAGCTTATCATTAAAGCTGAGGGAGGGGTCATGGGAACTGCTGTGGAATATTAGGTTAAGCTGTGTTGCATTCACTTATGCTGTGGAACATTTGTCATTAATGATGCAAAGATGTGTTGCATTCTTTCATGTTGCATTTGTTTGACTCTGTAAAGCTGTGATACTTTGCATGCCTAAAACACCTGATTGGGCCAATAAAGAGCTGAATGGCCAATAGCGAGGCAGGAGAGAGAAACAGGTGGGGCAAGTGGGCAGCGAGAATAAATAGGAGAAATCTAGGGATGAGGGTGAGAGGTGGGAAAATAAGGAGAGGAAGACACCAGGGGCCTGTCACCCAGCCAGCAAGGGAATAGAAGGAAAGAAAGATATCTAAAGGTAAAAACCCCAGAGGCCAAAATGTAGTTAAAAAGAAACTGGATAATTTGTTAGAAAAACTGGCTAGAAACAAGCCAAGCTAAAGCCAGGCGTTCCTAAGTAAGAAGTATCCATGTATTTATGTGGGAGCTGGGTGGTGGGCCCAGGAAAAGAAAAATGAACAGACAAGCAGAAAACAACAACAAAAAACTACAGGGAACACCAGAATTTGTAACTTCGTTGGGCAGAGTACAGGTGGCCTGAAGACCAGAATGTGTGAAATGGTGTAGTTTTGTCTTTGTTGTTTCTGTTGCTGCAATAAACACCTTGATAATAGCAACATTAGGGAACATTTGTGGCCCATGGGTCAGGGTCATAGTCTGTTGGGAAACAGCACGCTATCAAAGAACAGAAGAATCAGAAAACATTGTCACTTAGCTTAATTTATTTCTCAAGTACTTAATACCGAATTCACAAATTGTGGCCATTATTTCATGTTTATATTTTCTGTGGTCTTTTTGTTTGTTGTTTTTCGAGACAGGGTTTCTCTGTGTAGCTTTGGAGTCTGTCCTAGAACTCGCTCTGCAGGCCAGGCTGAGACCTGCCTGCCTCTGCCTCCTGAGTGCATGCACCACCACTGCCAGGCACTTTCTGTGGTATTTAACGGGAAGACCTACTAAAACTGCACACAGACACATAACACCATGGAGTAGTGCGCAGCTTGGTTTACATCAGTTCTCTTTCAAAGTCGTGTGTGAACTATGTACAGCAGCCCAAAGATTTCTTACAAACCCTAAGAGTCATAAAAAATAATTTAAAGTTAGCTTTACTGAATTATTTTAAACAAGACAAGTAAAATGTTGGTTCAGTATTAAGATTTTCCAGAAGTTTCTTAGTTTTATAATGGGGAAAATGAAATAGAGTTTTTATTTACTCTTTTGTGCAAAACAAGTAAATATATTCAAAACTATAAAGTTCACACTTTAGTATAGAAATGCTTTTAAGTATTCGGAGTCTGATGGGTCCAAATCTACCAGGTTTTCAATGGTTATTTTAGAATTTTCACTGAGTTCTTTCTTAATAAGCCCCCTTTCCTGTCCTTGAATGAGCATTAAAACTGCACTGGATTTCTCCTGCTGTGGCTAACTGATCACAGAGTAAATCAGCATAGGCTAGGGGCGGGGTACTAGGGACAGCGCATTGTTCCAATAAAGCAAATTCATCTGGAAAAGCTCACTGTGGAGTTCTACAGAGGCACTCTCCACCACTGGAATAAACTGCACAGATCTGGGTGACTCATCTTTATTTTATTTCCTGGGAAAGATGATAAAGCCCCTTTCCCCCTCTTAAGCATAAAAAGTGTCTTGAGATTTAGTTACATGAGGATGAAGTATCTTTTCAATAGCAATTCTTTTTAATTTTTAAACTTTCCAATGTGCTCACGGGCTATGATCAGCCTCTGAATTTGTGCAGTACCTTCATAAATCTGAAAGAAAAACATAACTTGGTTTAAACTCCTGGATTTCTCTGACGTCTCAGACAACAGTCTAAGCTCTACTGTAGCACCAAACTGAAATGTTGTTTGATGAGAACAGTTTAAGTCATAAAGATCTATTTTACAAAACCGGGAGGCAGGCTTAAAACATCAAAGAAAATGATATTTACACTTCAAAATGTTTGGGAAATCTAAGGTTTAGCATTGCCAGAGTATTTATTATCAAATGTTTCTGAGCTGTTTTAGGTATGTCCTTTGGTCATTCTTGGTCCTTCCTATTAAACAGGATTCTTTTTCCTACCTGCTGCCTAAGGAACTGTTAAAGAAATCAAGATATTGGAGACTGTGGGCTGGTAATCCACCCTCATTCCCCATCTAAGCTTCTAATCTCAGTCAGTTGTTAGTTCCCTTTTGGGAAGTAGAGGAAGGTCAAGGGGTTGACAACAGCTGGCCCACCTCTCGAGGAAGGTGACCACTCTACAAAGATTGGGGACTTGGGGACTTTAGATAGGATGCAAGTTCCAGTGTTCATTTGTCCCATGTTTAAATAAAAAGTTCCCCATTTCAAATGGTTGTGAGCCACCATGTGGGTGCTGGGAATCCAACCCCAGGTCCTCTGTAAGAGCAGCGAGTGCGCTAACTGCCTAGCTGCCTCTGCAGCCCCATAATTTTCACTGCCGATAGTGCTATATTCCTGAGCGTTTCTTCTATGGCTAATGACACAAGGCCTTTCTGCTGCCTGAAAATTAGGTGATAAACACCCAGAAGAGGCAAACATGAAAGAAGAACAAAAATATTGCACAATACCAATTAAAAACAAAACACTGAATTAAAACAACAGCAAAGACTTGACCAGTTGCTCATGTCTCCCTCAAGCAGTCTGCTTCCACCTTCCCAATGAGTAGATTTGTCAAGTCATTTGTTGGGGTGTGCAGAACACGGCAGGGGTATTAAGTCATTTGTTGGGGTGTGCAGAACACAGCAGGGGTATTAAGTCATTTTCTGGGGTGTGCAGAACACAGCAGGGGTATTAAGTCATTTGTTGGGGTGTGCAGAACACAACAGGGGTATTAAGTCATTTTCTGGGGTGTGCAGAACACAGCAGGGGTATTAAGTCATTTGTTGGGGTGTGCAGAACACGGCAGGGGTATTAAGTCATTTTCTGGGGTGTGTAGAACACGGCAGGGGTATTAAGTCATTTTCTGGGGTGTGCAGAACACAGCAGGGGTATTAAGTCATTTGTTGGGGTGTGCAGAACACAACAGGGGTATTAAGTCATTTGTTGGGGTGTGCAGAACACAACAGGGGTATTAAGAACCATGGACTATAAATAACCCACAATGGAGAACATGTACATTTCTATCTTTTTTATGAAGTTATCCTAAAATTGTATAATATCAACTTAATTTCAGAGTCAAATATCGCTTCTCAAGAACACATGGCTTTTGACTGTAAGTACAGTTTCAATTAATTCAAAAATGTCAGGCAATATCCCAGACAACATAATTTAAAAAGGCACGTATATTTTTCAGAGGACAAGAAATGCAGATTGTAACTGGCTTAAATTTGAAGACCCAATGGCAGCTAGGCAGGACATACATGCCAATGCCATTCATTTATTTACCTTCCCTCCTAGCAGCCACACTTAATAAAACAATATTCTTCTTTGTGTTGATTAGCTACAAAATCTGACTCATACCAACCTCTAATTATATTTTATTTCAGAATGTCTTCCACATGTATTGTGTGGGTGCATGCATGCTGTGGCATTTACGTGGAGCTCACAGGACGACTTTTAGGAGTCTGTTCTCTTACCATGTGGATTCTAGGGCTCCAACTCAGGTTGTCAGGCTCAGTGCCAAGTGAGTCCCACCCTTTACCCTCTGAGCCATTTTGCTGGTCCAACTGTCACTATTACCAGTGGCTTAAATCTACTGTTGTCATTTATGGATATTCTGTCCCCCCAGAAACAAGACTACACCTACCTGATAGATCTTGGCATCTCTCATCAGCTTTTCCACAGGGTACTCTGTGTTGAACCCATAGCCTCCAAAAATTTGCACGGCATCAGTCGCTAACTCATTGGCAATATCTCCAGCATAGGCCTTTGCAATGGAGGCGTAGTACGTGTTCCGGCGGCCAGAGTCAACCTCCCAAGCTGCTCTCTGGTAAGCAAGTCTTGCGAGTTCAACTTTCATCGCCATTTCTGCGAGCAGAAATGAAACTCCCTGGTGCTAGATTTAAGGGAGAAAACAGTTTTTAAAAGGGGATCTACTGGATGTATTTGCAATTTTTTTCTTAAAACATTTTTACTTTTTATTTTGCATTAATTTTGAATTTTCAGAAAAGTTACAGCTAGCATCTCCTAGCAGTAAGACTTTTGTAGATGGAGACTGCTTTTTGTTTCCCCGCTGCTCAGACCCGAATAATCACACAGAAACTCTATTAATCACAACACTGTTTGGCTAATAGCTTAGGCATATTCCTACCTAGCTCTCACATCTTAAATTAACCAATTTCTATTAATCTGTGTATTGTCACGAGGCTGTGGCCTACCAGTAAGGTTCCGGTCCTTCTCCTTTGGCAGCTACACAGCATCAGCTTGACTCTGCCTTCTCTCTATATATATCTCTGTTTGGATCTCCTGCCTGGCTTTACTCTGTTAAGCCATTGGCCAAACAGCTTTACTCATTGGGTTGGGTTTTTTTTGAATTTTCTTTTTAGATTTATTTATTTATTTATTATGTATACAACATTCCTTCCATGTATGTCTGCAGGCCAGAAGAGGGCACCAGATCTCATTATAGATAGCTGTGAGTCACCATGTGGTTGCTGGGAATTGAACTCAAGACCTCTGGAGGAGCAGTCAGTGCTCTTAACCTCTGAGCCATCTCTCCAGCCCCTTAGCTTTACTCATTAACCAATGAAAGCAACACATATACAAGAAGATGTCCCACATCATCTAATAAATGACCGCAGCGCAATAACCAAAGCACTTGGCATGGATCTGCAAAACTGCATAGACCCGAGCCAGACAAGGCCAGGTTTCCTACCAAATCCTGTTATCCATTTCAGGATCACAGACTGATTCTAGCTTTTTCATCTTTCTTTCTTTTCTTTTGGTTTTTTGAGACAGGGTTTCTCTGTGTAGCCCTGGCTGTCCTGGAACTCACTTTGTAAATCAGGCTGGCCTCAAACTCAAGAGATCCACCTGCCTCTGCCTCCAAGTGTGGGGATTAATGGTGTGCGCCATCGCACCCTGACTCTTTTCTGTTTTTAAAAGAGATTTATTTACTTATTTACTTATGTACATTGGGGTTTTGCCTGCATATATGTCTGTATGAGAGTGTCAGATCCCATGGTACCAGAGTTAGAGACAGTTCTGAACTGCCAGGTGGGTGCTGGGAATTGAACCTGGGTCCTTTGGAAGAGCAGCCAGTGCTCTTAACCACTGAGCCATCTCTCCAGCCCCCTCTTTTCTATTTGAAGATGTAGCTGGCATTGATCTTGAACTCACTCAAGACCCACCCTGCTGTAGTTACTGCCTCAGAGAACCCCACCCCCCAGACTATATAACTCCTGTTTTATCTCCTGACTTTTGTCCTTCTGAAGAATATGCATTTTTTGCTAAGTCTCTCCTTGGTTTGGCTTATCTACATATTCCCATTCTTAGGATGAGGTCTTGGGTTCAGCTGCACAGATTTCTTGTGCTTCAAGCGTCTGCAGAAATCCAGACGACACAGTAGGGGCACAAGTGAATGGGATGTGGGGCTGGAACAGGACCTCATATCAAACAAGACTCTCTGAGCAGCTCACCCGGGCCTCACACTTGTGATCCTCAGCCTCTGGAGTGGCTGGGATTTCAGGTATGTCTGCCAAGCTCTGCCCTGCCAGGGCTTTCAAAGGGAAACTGTTACAGAGATGGAAAAATGCACATGATGCTTCCTGTCCTTGTCATAATCGAATGGGAGATGAAAACCAACCCTCCCCAAAGAGAGGGCAGGTGCTGGGTCATGACTGGCATGTAACACGCATTACAGGTGGAAGGATTGTAGTGTGTGCCACTATACACATCTTGTTTTTGATTAATCAATTAATTATTGAACAGGGTCTTGTTATGTAGTTTAAGCTGCCTAAAACGCTTACTGCCTGAGTCTACTGAGTGCCACCACTCCAGGCTTGGGGTTAATCTAACATGACCCAAAGCAGGTGCTTTTATGGATTGCTGAAGGTGATTTACAGGAGTTGCCTCCCAGCAGCATGTTCGACCCATGGGAGCCGCTTTCCTTTTGAGTCTGGTAACTCCACCTTACAGGTTTCATCTGGGGACTTAAATGCTGCTCCATTTCTTTGTGAGCACTTGCTCTATGATGAGGAACTTATCTCCAAAACAGATGTTCTCAGGGGCAGAAACTGCCCAGCCTCCTTTCCACACAGAGAACAGGATCTGTAAACGATTGATTCTTTGGGTTCAATTCTTAGTGCTGTCATTTATTAGCTGGGCCTAATGTTCTTACATAAATGAAAACGGCAGTGCCAACTCCACAGCATTGGGGGAATGAAATGAGCTGGTACGAGCGACACACTGACAAGTGCCAGCAACAGAGAAAGCACCCAAGTGTTTTCACGCAGCAGATGTTCAGTGACACTTGTTAAGTGAGATTAAAGCTAAGGAGGTTTAAATATAGAAACCCACCTCACACGGAGCAGCGTCCAGGCAGGGAGTGAGGGCACACTCGGCACACCATGGGCCATGTACTGGGACATGAAGGTGGTGTGAGCACACTCGGCACACCATGGGCGATGTACTGGGACATGAAGGTGGTGTGAGGGCACACTCGGCACACCATGGGTGATGTACTGGGACATGAAGGAGGAGTGAGCACACTCGGCACACCATGGGTCATGTAATGGGACATGAAGGAGGAGTGAGGGTACATTTGGCACGCTGTGATGTACTGGGACATGAAGGAGGAGTGAGGGCACACTTGGCACACCATGGGCGATGTACTGGGACATGAAGGAGGAGTGAGGGCACACTCGGCACACCATGGGCCATGTACTGGGACATGAAGGAGGAGTGAAGGCACACTCAGCACACCATGGGCGATGTACTGGGACATGAAGGTGGAGTGAGGGCACACTCAGCACACCATGGGCGATGTACTGGGACATGAAGGAGGAGTGAGGGCACACTTGGCACACCATGGGCGATGTACTGGGACATGAAGGTGGAGTGAGGGCACACTCGGCACACCATGGGTGATGTAATGGGACATGAAGGTGGTGTGAGGGTACACTTGGCACACCATGGCCAATGTACTGGGCATGAAGGTGCAGTGAGGGCACACTTGGCACGCTGTGATGTACTGGCACATGAAGGTGGTGTGAGCACACTCGGCACACCATGGGCGATGTACTGGGACATGAAGGTGCAGTGAGGGCACACTCGGCACGCTGTGATGTACTGGGACATGAAGGTGTTCCCAGGTACAGTGAACAGAGGGAAATACAATGAAAATGAATGGGAAGTGAGTGGAATTTGAAAGAAACGAGAGAGCACAGTAAAGGCAGACAGAACACTAAAATGGGTGCTGTGGTTGATATTGGGAATCCCGCTGGGTCTCAGGAGAAGCTTCCTGAATTTTGAGAATAAAATGTTAAAAGGAAGAGGGAAAGAGAAGAGGGACAGGAAGTGATCTTCGGTTTGGAAGTGTTAAGGAGCCATCTTTAAATCTCAGCTTGGAGCTCAGTGCAGAAGTTAAGGCTAGAAAGAGAATACACAAAAGCTAGGATCCACAGAGTTAGAGGAAGTGGGACAGGAAGCCATCTTTACCATCCCAACGTTACCAGACAGGGAGCTGCCGCAGAGAGAAGTAAGGAGAAGTTACCACAACCAGAAGTAATCATGGAGCCAGGCTTGACAGGAGCACTCAGGAGGAGCTCAGTGAGATTGAGGGCAGCCTGGTCTACCAGAAAAGGTATACAGAAGGCACCTTAAATATTACCTACTCTTTTTCTGAATATAATTTACAGGGTGAGCAATTCTAAGTGACACCGTCAAAACAAGGGTACTCTTTTCTTTCTTTCATTTTGGTTTTTCAAGACAGGGTTTCTCTGTGTATCCTTAGCTTCCCTGGAACTAGCTCTTGTAGACCAGGCTGGCCTCAAACTCAGAGATCCACCTGCTGCTGCCTCCCAAGTGCTGGGATTAAAGCTGTGCGCCACAACCACCTGGCTGAGAAAATGTACTCTTACATGCAACTGTGATGAACTATAGTCTTCTTCCTGACAAAACAGATTACTTTCTCCTTTAAAAGTAATTTCTAAATATTTAGATAAAATGAGTGTATTTAAATTTCAACAAGGCAAACACAATACATAGGCCACCTCCTTAAGAGCTGGGTAGACAGCTGTCAGTGAAATGCTTGCCACACAAGCCTGAGGACCAGAGTTCAGATTCCCAGAACCCATGAGAAAAGCTGGGTACAGAGGTGCCTCCCAGGAATCCTAGCATCAGAGAGGCAGAGACAGGCAGATCGCTTGAGCTGACCTAGCCTAACTGAGGAGCCCCAGGACAGTGAGAAATTGTTGTTAAAACAAAACAAAAAACCTAACAGGAGGAGACAACCAAGGTCTGATCTCCACATAAATGTGCAAAAGTGTGCTTTCACCCACGAACACACACACACGTACACACTCAGAGAGAACAAAAGATTACCTCTGCTAGCAGCTTTCCAAACGTTTTCCTCTCCAGGGCATACTTTGTAGCTTCGTCCAGAGCTCTCTGGCCTAGCCCAACAGCACCAGCTGCTACCTAGGACATTAACATCGAGTGACACAAAAGTTGACACTGTCGTCAAGCCACACAACACTACCTGTCCCTGTTTTCGGAAAAGGACACAAAGTGGTGTCACTGCGGTGGGGGAAGGAAGGAGCACTGGGGTTTGTTATTTTTTCAATTAAAGGTGATGGCAGGGGCTGGGAAGGCAGCTAAGTGGCAGAGTGCATGCTTGGCCTTCAATGGACCCTGAGTTTGTCCCCATTGCTGTGCAGTAAATAGGTCAAGTGTGAGGCTGAGGCCCACAGCCTAGAGAAAAGTCATTAATGTTTAACCAGGGAGCCTTCCATAGACACATTCTAAGTGAGCAGCAGAATACAATCAACAAGAATGATCAAGTCGGGGGTGAGCTTTTTGGAAATCTAGGAGACAGTAGTTTAGCGTCTGCTAAAGCAACTTCTATACTGAGCAGCAAAAGAAGGTGAAATATACAGCACAAGTAACAATCTCCTCTCTACCATCATTACCAAAAAAAAAAAAGGCATGCAATGTTAAAATAAACCTCATTGAAAACCACAAACACAAGGTCCCACAAAGATGATCAGCTTACTGACGGTCTGGTTCTATCAAAAGCCCCCATTGCAATCTTGAAACCGGCTCCTTCAGCGATTAAAACATTTTCCTTAGGCACTCTGACATCTTCAAAGACAATTCCTCTTGTATCGGAGCATCGCTGGCCCATGTTTAATTCCTAGCAAGAAGATCACAGAAGAGTCCTAAGTGTCCCGGTGCTGTCACAGTTGATCGTCCCTTTGTGCCTCTTTGCAGTCACCTAAAGCAGGGGCCACAAAGCTCATCTGCTGTGGCTAACTCGAGACTATAATGGCAGAGCTGAGTTGTGCAAGACATCCCACACCTGCAAAGCCTGCCATGTCTCCAACCTGGATCTTTCTAGAATATGTGCCAGCCCCTGATCAAAAACAGTATTAACAAACTGAAAACAGCACGAGCCTAAAGTTCTATATAACAACTTACCTTGTACATATCTGAAGGCTACCCTCTCTCTGTTAAATTATTTTGCAAACATAATCTTAGAGCCTGCAAAGTGATCTACTGAACAAAACATGGATTTTTCTTTCCTATTTTTAGGGGACATTTATTTACTTTGTATGCTGTAGGGGAGCAGGAACCTGGCAGTGTATAGTCCTTTACACGCAATGGTTTTTCATATAATTATAATAAAACCAGGTTTATAAATTAGCAATAGTAAAAGGTTAGAGACAGAACAAGATAAAGTGTGGTGGTGCACGCCTTTAATTCCAGTGCTTGGGAGGCAGAGGCAGGCAGATCTCTGTGAGTTCAAGGCCAGCCTGGTCTACACAGTGAGTCCAGGGCAGTCAGACCTTGTCTCATAAAACCCAGAATACTTCTCAGACTCATCTCAAAGCACACAATTCCTAAGACAAAAAAAATTTACAGTATGAATCTCACGGATTTATAAATTTATAAACATTTTAGGAACTAAGTAGCTAATAATAAAAATATCTACACCCCCTCACTAGGAAGCAAGTCCCCAGGGGTAAAGATTTTTTTTATCAGTACCTACTAGACGGTATGCATTCAGTAATAGATACTGATTCAGCTAGAGTTTTCCTAAGTGAGAATGAGATTAGAAACAATAAGACAACATCAATTGTCATTCCAGTTTGCCACTGGTAAAGTACAAATTCTGAAGTTCCTTCCACTTAGCTGAGATGGGCCACACTTGGCCCCGGGTCGGCCAGGAGCCACCTCTCAATGGGAGAGCACGATCTGCCACACACACCCCAACCTCTGGGGGAAGCGTGACTACCCACGGTACTCATTCTGTTATATACATGGTGTTAGCAGCCCATTTGTAAAGCGCAGTCTGCATTCAATATCTTCTCATAAAAATATACCATAAGATGGCATCAGAAATTGCATAGGCCAAAATCCTACGAGAGTCTATTAGTAAAAGACACAATGTCAGAGACAGTAAATCATTTACTTGGACTTGGTTTCTGGAGTCAGCAAACAGGCTGAAGTAAACAGCACATAAGGGCTCAGCCTTTAAACTTCCATGACCTAAGAGAAGCCCGTCCTTGCCTCCTTTTTTGAGACAAAGAGTCTCAGTCAATAGTCTAAACTGCCCAGAATTTGTGATCCTCCTGCCTCAGCCACTGGAGGACTGGGATTGAAGGCGTGCACTCCCTTGCCTGGAAGATGTTGTGGGATAGGTGTACACTGTGAGGATGTGTCACTGTGATTGGTGTAATAAAGAGCTGAATGGCCAAGAACGAGGCAGGAAGAGGTTGGGGGTACTTCAGGGAACAGAGAGGACTCTGGGAAAAAGAAAGGCAGAGTTGCCAGCCAGACACAGAGGGAGTCGGAGGTAAAAATAAAGGAAAGGTAAAAAGCCATGTTGTAGAATGTAGATTAAAAGATATGGGTTAATTTAAATTACAAAAACTAGTTAGGGACAAGCCTAAGCTAAGGCCAAGCTTTCATCATTAATAGAAGTCTTTGTGTCATTATTTGGGAACTGGCTGGAGGGGCAGAAATGGACTCATTACAGGCAGAAGTTATAAACATTTTACATACTCTGTAGGGATATTCTGTTTATGTTTTAACAAAGCTTGCCTGAAGATCAGAGTGCAGAGCTAAGTTACTAAAGGCCAGGGAGACAGAGGCAGAGGGATGTCTGAGTTCAAGGACACTCTGAGCTACACAAAAAAAGTTCACCCAAACGTGATCCTAGCACTTAGGATCACAGGCCTTTAATCCCAGCCCTAAGGCGGAGAGAGGAATGTAAGGGGGAGGAGACAGGAGCTCAGTGGAGTCTGAGGTTTGGTGGAGACAGTGGGGTCTGGAGATGCAGCCTGAGGACAGGATCGCCTCTTCGATTTGAGCATTGATAGAGGAAAGAACTCTCTAGTGCTTGGCCTCTCTGCTTCTCTGATCTTCAGCATTAACCCCTACACCTGACTCTGGGTTTTTATTATTAAGACCAACTAGAATTCACGCTGCAATACTCAACACATTTCTAAAGAGACCTGGACACAACAGCAGATTCTATAAACACAGAAAGTTGGCTTAGAAATCTGTTTTATATTAACAATCAATTCAAATTCACTTTTTCAGCTCAGCCTCAGGAGACCAGTTCTGAAATCTGGCCAGGTAATCCGAACCTTTCCACATGGGAGGTAGATTATTTGTTCAGGTAACTTTAGAACTCTGGCTTGATCTCCACAATTTCTCCTTTGTCATAACTGCAGGCCTTATCACCAACAATTTTCTTTAAAATCTCCACTTTGCAGAAGCATTTCAACCAGGGTTATAATCTTAAGCCACGCATGTAAACTCTCACCAAGACTTCTGACAATATTCCTACGATATCTCTCCTTTGATGTGTGATCTTTTAAGCTCTCTGTGGCTAAGACACAAATTATCTGCACACTCTGAGATGGGATATGCAGACATGCCACTACCTTTCTTATTTAACACGCTCTCTCATCCCACCCCCACCACTGACACAGACAGACATATTCATGTTTCCAAGGTACAGCTGCTTCTGTTAATGCTTTTGGATTGTGGGTAATCCATCTATATCACATGGCTTTGACTGTCCTAACCAAAGCTTGTGCAGAGTCACTGAGATGGAGGAAGGAGTCCTCTGAGAAACCCACACTCTATGGTGAGGCCGCAATCATGGCAACCTGGCTTTTCTCCACAGCTACAACCATCATGAATGTGTTCTGCACAAAGAGCCCTTCTTGGGGTTGGAGAGATGGCTCAACAGTCAAGTTGCCCTTCCAGAGGTCCTGAGTTCAATTCCCAGCAACCACATGGTGGCTCCCGACCATCTGCAATGAGATCTGGTGCCCTCTTCTGGCATACAGGGAAACATGTAGGCAGAACATTGCATACATAATTGTAGTGATACGGGTGCAGGCCTGCTTTCGTCCTGCCCGGCTCCAGCACAGCTATCTTATACCCAGAAATAACAACACACAAATTGTATTCATTTAAGCACAGCCTGGCCCATTAGTTTTAGCCTCTTCTTTGCTAACTCTCACATCTTAATTAAC
>LOEQ01005994.1:11620-24031 GCA_001685075.1 Bramus lutescens | reverse complement strand
GAGAGAGAGAGAGAGAGAGAGAGAGAGAGATCACAGACCTTACACATGCAAATAGCCTGGAGTCTGAATAACTACCATTTTCATGAAGGAGGGGCTATTGATGAATTAGTGTGGAAATTTGGTCCTTGCGCCTCAGAACTCACAGGGTTGACAAGGGGACAGGGCTTTCTTCGCTGCTTCTCTCCATCTTAAGCCTTTCTGATGAGAAGATGGCCTGATACTTAGGGATGATATAAATAATGATTAGTTTTAAACCCTCACACATCTACTCCCACTGTCATACTGTCTGCTTCTTTGTCAAGGATTATTAATGAAAAACAAAGAAATTTTGAAGTTCCAGAGTTTAACACTAAGGAGATACGTATCTCCTGCATTTTCTCCTGTTCTCAAAGTGGCTCTTTAGAGGCTGGTAAGGCTGATAGAACCTCAAGCACTATGTCACCAAGAATGGGGGCTGGTCCTTAGTGACATCGTAACATAATGCATTTGTGACATCATTTTATTTTCATAGTAGTGACAGTCACAATGTCTGTTCATGGTTGAGTAACTGAGGAACCGCACAGTGGGAGGTGAGTCAGATGGCCATAGAGCGACAGCCTATATCTGAAAGGGGTTTGCTTGAGTTTATCATTTGAAAGTGTATATTCCATACAAGTCAAGGAACACAGATACGCACACATGTGTATATGGACCTACATAGATACATGTAAAGCCATAGCCACTCTTTACTATGCTTGTATCTATACATATATTGGTATCTGACCCTTAAGAGTTTTGGTGTTACTTTGGTGTTCATCTTTAAGTCATTTAGGCACATGGTAGCAAGTCATCAAGCACCTCAGTGTCCTGAGCTTGCCAGCGGTGAATGCACCCGTGTTTTCCCCTTCCCGATGGAATCTGGGCTAAGCGAAGGCACAGACGAAGGCAGGGTCGCACACACTGCTGCCCAGTCTCCTGTGTCTTCTGCCCTCGCACATGGCTCATTTTGGAGAAAAACGCTTCTGTATTATGAAACTGTATGAGCATCCCCTGTAGAGGCCATCATGGGAGACCTCCTTTTAAGAGCCAGCACCAGTGTGCCGAGCATGGCGGTGGCCTCCTGTGGGAAGGGGTTCTCCACCTCTGCCAAGTTTCCTGACATCTGAGCCTCCATTAGCATCTGCCTGAATTTTATGATTAACCTTGGCCTAGGGCCACACAGCCAAGCTGTATTTTTGGATTCTAGAATCCTAGAACTGGTAAGGAGATAATAGGTGTTTACTATTGTCTTAAGCCGCAGAATTTTGTGTTAATTTGTTGCATTAGGTAACGAACATGCTTGTAACTATGATTTCTGCATTCCTCTCTGTTGGGAGGCACGGGATGCTCTTCCTTCACCGCTGTGTACATACTGGGTCAGTATCATGCACGGGATGCTCTTCCTTCACCGCTGTGTACATACTGGGGCGGTATCATGCACGGGATGCTCTTCCTTCACCGCTGTGTACAGGCTGGGGCGGTATCATGCGTGTGAGGGAGAACTGAACTGGCCTTGCAGTGTGGTGGTATTAGTGTGCTTGCTTGTGCCGTCTCTTTAAGGGTCCCTGGACCCTTATCTGCTGCTTCTGGGCTCCCAAGAAAGAAAAGAAGGAAGTCATAATTCACAGTCTTCATTAGTACTCTATTGGCTTTGGATCTTAGCCCTCTTTTCTAATTAGTAAATTTCGCTTAAATCTGAATTAGTGCTGAAATCCCCAAAGTTCCTTTCATCAGCTGGTTTCCTTCCCTCCTTTCCTGGGGAATCTTGCTCCTGATCTTCAGTTTCTGCTAGTGTAGAAGCTTGCTTAGAAATGCACCAGCCTAAAATCCAGAATAATAGAGAGGACACACCAGGTCTACAGCCCCCACAGCAAGCCAACCTGCAGATAATCCCTTACAGCTTAAACCTTCAATTCTTACCATAAAATGGATCAAGTTTGTGAAGCAATAATACATATGTTATAGTCTGGCTTTGCCATTCTACAATGTATCCATATGTGAAAAAAAATACTATCATACTAATATGCTTTATTTGACAATTAAAAAAATCTAGAAGAAACCCCTTCAAATCTACTAATAAAACCTCTCCAATTTACATTTAGCCAATTCTTTCTACCAAAGAAGCCCTTTCTCTCCCCTCCCAGCGAGAACTTTGATGTTTAACTAGGAAACCCAGAGAGCTGGGTATGGTGTTCATAATTCCACTGTCTGGGTGGCTGATGTAGAAGGATCCAGACAGAGGCCAGCCAAGGATCTGTAGGGAGTTCAAAGCTAGCCTTGGCTACATAATGAATTTTGAAAAGAAAAGAAACCAAGAGAGAGGATAAAGAAAAGAAAAATAGCCATCTCATCTACCCTTCTAAGATATTTGGGTGGGATAATTGTCTCGCTTCACTCACTCGCTCGCTTGCTTGCTCGCTAACCCTAGCTGGCTGTCTGCTCTATGCCAGGCACTATTCTAATCATACTTCTGATGTTCCAGAGAACAGCACAAAGGACTTTGTAAAGTTTGCAAGTCAGATAGCAAAGAGGGTTCAGTAGCAGGCAGGTTGTTAGTAAAAAGTGTGAGAGCAAGGGGAATCTGGATAGCTGCGCTGAGTGATGCCAGAGGGCAAGCTGGGGTGTCAATGGTGTGGGGAGAGTTGACACGGTGGAGGGGTGATCCACGGGAAGTCCCCAAGAGAAAAGCCAGGCGTGATGCTTAGCTTTCATTGTCTGCTTGACACGACCTAGACTCTTTTGGGAAGAGTCTCAGCAAGGACTGTCTGCAGTGGGGATTGTCTTCAGTTAGCTGATGTATGGGGGTTTGACCCTCTGCAGGCAGTACCAGTCCCTAGCAGGGGGCTCTGAATGGTATGAGTGACAGAATCAAGCTGAGCACAATAAGCAAGCGAGCAGGCACGCGTGTGAGCAGGCACGTGTGTAAGCAGGAATGGATGTGAGCAGGCACGTGTGTTAGCAGGCATGCGTGTGAGCAGGCACGTGTGTTAGCAGGCATACATGTGAGCAGGCATATGTGTTAGCAGGCACGCGTGTGAGCAGGCATGCATGTGAGCAGGCACATGTGTTAGCAGGCACGTGTGCTAGCAGGCATGCGTGTGAGAAGGCACATGTGTTAGCAGGCATACATGTGAGCAGGAATGTGTGTGAGCAGGCACGCGTGAGTAGGCATGCGTATGAGCAGGCATGTGTGTGAGCAGGCATGCGTGCACTGTTCTTCTTCTGCCCTTGACTGCGGGTGTGCTATGACAAGCTGCTTCAACCTCCTGCATGTATTTGCTCCTTTTAGAAACCTGAAGGAGCCCTTTATGTAAATTTCACTGTTTACTGAATTGTGTTTTAGTGTTCACGTCTAAAGACAAGATACTATTTTTAAAACTGATGTTCCATTAATATCTTATGAAACATTTATTATTATGTTGCCTTATGAAAAGTTTCCAGTTGTCTTAAATTTAGCTGATGGCTTTATATATTTTGTATATATAAGTTAAAAATATTTTTTAAAAAGCTATGAAATTAAGAAGAAGCTGCTTACTGGGCACGCATACTTGAACAATCCCCGTGTGGATAGCATCCTTCACTGAATTCAGCTCACTTGTCTTTATCCTTGCTGACCACTCCCTTACTTCTTTCATTTACACAAGTATCCCATCGCATTCTTTCCGCTGACAACACTGTCAGTGAGAGAGTTTTGGTGGCTGAAGGAAGACCATTTTGTTGTTAAAAATGGTGATAATAGATAGATGTGTCCAGGGCTGTTGTGGCTGCCTGACTCTGATCCACCTGAAAGCATCCAGAGTCGCTGTGGAACTCAGTCCTGGATTTAACCATCAAGAAAGTTTATGTTACATTTCAAACTTCCCAGAGACCTTGCTGAAGGGCTGTCGTGCCTAGAAGATACTAACTTGTTTTACCTGTCTATAGAAACACCAGAAAGGCCAAACAAAGGCTGTGGGCTTCACTTGACTGCTTCTAATCTGTTAGTCTCTTTTTTTTTTACAACCTTGGTAAAGTCTCACTATGTTTCTGAATTACCTTAGGCATGATGAAGGGACCAACTGGTTGATTGTATCAGCTTTTGTGGGCTAAGACAGTTGACGGATAAATCATGATTAAGTTTTAGGCACTATCATGGTATAAGTGAGCTCAGAGAAGCTATCATTTATTAAAACGAAGTTTTTGGGAAGTATAATAGGTAATTGCTTAGATTCTGAAGTATCAGAGATCTTTTAGATGTTTGGACACTTGCTGAGTTCAGACTTGCCCTCCACTGGTGAGGGTCAGTGAGCTTCTACCCCCATCTGATGATCCTATAAAGCTGGAATCCCTATAAGCTAAAATTCCTCATATTGCATGGAGGAATGTGAAGGTGGTGGCCTTGAGTTACCCTGAGACCCACAGAAAAGATGCAATGTGTTCATTGCTGAGATGGGCTAACATGGGCTAACTCTCGCTAGAGTCAGCCTTTGAGCTAGCTCCTCCCCCGACATGAGTCAGCTGCTAGAAACTTCTGAGCATGCATCAAGTTTGAGGATATTACTTTTTGTGCTAGTTACTATTTTACCAAAGTCTGCATTCTGTGTAGAGAAGTTTCCCTGGAATGCCACTAGCCAGCAATGGGCATCGTGACTCCATTCTCTTCCCCACCGAGGGTGGACGGATAGGAAACTCAGAAATTTATGAGCTCACCTCTTACTCAGTACTATCACCAATGTCAAGCACATATGGATTCATTCTGGTGTCATAACCTGGTCCTTTCTTTTCGTTGTCTCATTTTAGGTACATTGTTTAGCTGGCCTGTATGTGTGCTGTGAAAGACATACAGTAAATTAAAACACCACAGCATAAGAGATCAATCAACATATATCTTAGATGTGCTTTCAAGATTTCCTGACTCTAATAACCATGAGGTGATGCCTTTCTTATCTTTGATCATCTCTTAGCCCACTTAAGCATCATTGGGGCTGTCTGTAGTTCTTGAAATAAAACCATCTGATTCAAGACCCCAAATTTGCTCAAACTGTAGAAATGGACTTTTACTACCAGTTTGCAAAATAGCTTTCAGCTAGACTGTCAACAGCTGGTTGAACTCTTTCAAATTCTAAAAATGTTTGTATTGCCCCGTCATCAGGGGCGCGGGCAAGCTCTGGCATCTCACTCTTTCCTCCTCCACGTCTCTCATTCTTGGCTCCATCACCGTCTGTCCCCAACTGGGTCCCACGGTAGAATGACTGTCCTAGGACGTGTAAGTAGCTCAGTGAATGGATTAGAATCAGATTGCTTGGATGCATCCCATGGTACCAAGGAGAATATATTGGGCAGTTGGAGATCTCAGTCTGCCTTGTTCCCCATCAGCTGGGGAGGGGCAGCCACTTTGCAGGACTGTGGTGGAGATCTGCAGTCTCTTCGCAAGGACTGTCCTGGTTTAAGTTCCTGTCTTTCTCCGCAGGAGCAGAGGGGGCAATGGCAGCCACTTCCTTACCGTTCCTCCTCCCATCTCGCTGACCATCTCCATTTCCCTGGAGTCTGAGTTTAGTCCCTAGGAAAGGCATAATCTTCATGTCGGCCTTTGTGCTTCTTCCCCCGGGTTTTCCAGCTCTTTGCCTTTGTTGCTTCACTATTTTCCCATATCGCGTAGGAAACAGGATGCTGCTCTTCAGCTAAGGGAAACAGAACTGATGTTGGAAGCGCTGCAGACAGGGGCCTTCCGCCTGCTTGCTATGGCGGGTGCTGTGTCTACATTGCAGGTCATCTGAGGAGTCACCTTACTTCAGGTCCATGACTGGAGCAGAGACCACCTTTGTCCTCTGGCTATTTGCTTGAGTGACAGTTGCTCTCTGCGTTTGAGTCTGAGATGGCAAATGTTTGAACTTTTGGGATCAGACTTCTGCTTGCCCCTGGCCTTCACTCCCAAGTCATTGCACAGAAACTTCTTTCTCCAGTTTAGAGCTGCCTTCCCATCCTGACAGCCCATGAACTGTGAGGCCAGCAGTGTGGAGCTGGGCTGCATTTGAGGGAAAATAGGCAGCTAACAGCTCTCTGTGGCTATATGTGTTTTATAAATGACTTCAAGTCTTCATTGCAACAAGATGATTTATATGCAAATAAGTGTTGGGTGAGATTAAATTACCAGAGATTACATTAGTGCAAAAATTTTAAATTCTTAATTTACAGAGTTATTATTTAGACTTGGATATAGTACTGTCTTAACTCAATTCCTATTTCTTTATTCGTTTTGGAAGTTGCTATCTGATCTTTGCTGATAAATAATTTCCCATGGTGGGTGGTGGTGGCACACGCTTTTAATCCCAGCACTCAGGAGGCAGAGACAGGTGGATCTCTGTGAGTTTGAGGCCAGCCTGGTCTACAAGAGCTAGTTCCAGGATAGGCTCCAAAGCCACAGAGAAACTCTGTCTCAAAAAAAAAAAAAACCAAACAAATAAATAAATAAATTCCCACGAACATGATCTTATAAACTGCATCTCGTTCATCTGCTAGTAGAGGTTGAGAGCCTTTAGTCCATCTTTTTCCACACCATCCTCTTTCCTGGCCTTTGCTTATCTGATCAAGTCACTCACAGGACTGGCGTTAGGTCTTTACCTTTCTCTCTCGCTATGGCCACAGATTTTATTCAGCGTTCATCATTTCTAGAGTAATTAGAATTCCTTTCCGCTGCCTGATCTCCTCGTTGTAGACTTCGATCTCCAGCCTGTCCCACCCTGCTGGGGACATGACATCCCTGAAAGGCGAAGCTGCTCGTTCTCTAGCCCCAAATCCCAGAAGAACTTCTCATAGCCTGCGCAGGGAAGAAGCCAGCATTTCACAGCAAAGGTGCGAGTTTGGATCCGACCCGTTTTTTGCCTTCCCTCATCCCCCACATTCATTTTAATTTTGACAATCCATTCCTTTATTCTTCTATCCTCATGATGTTTGTTTTTGTAATGCCCCAAATTCCCACATATCCTCCAAGACTCAGTAAAAATATCAATTCCCCTGTACAACTTTCCCACATCCAAGTCTGGGCTCCCTCCTTTGAGATAAGCAGTTTCTCCTCTTTGCTTCCATAATTCCTTATGCACCCCTCAAAGCTCTGAGATTCTCAGCCACATCTCTGGAAGGGAGCCAAAACCCGACTAGGAATTGGTCTTGACTTGGTGTTCCAGGATGAGAGCTTCTATTTAGTCCCTCTGCCCCATGGTGGATGGTACCCACCACATATCAGAAAGTCACTCATGCACAGGTGAAGCAAGCCAGTAAGGAGCATTCCCCTGTGTCTCTGCTTCAGTTACGGGCTCCAGGTTCCTTGACAGACTAACCTGTGTGGTGGATGGACTGTAACTGGTCTCCATAAGCCCACAGGGAGTTACACTATTAGCATGTGTGGCCTGGTTGGAGGAGGTGTGTCACTGTGGAGGGAGGCTTTGAGGTCCTGTGCTCAAACGATGCCCAGTGTGGCACAGTCTCCTTGTGCCGCCTGCTGATCCAGACGTAGAACTCTCAGCTTCTTCTCCATCACTGTGTCTGCTGCACACTGCCTTGCTTCTGGCCATGATGATCATGGACTAGACCGTTGATGCTGGTGTCTCTTACAGCAATGGACCACTGACTGAGACAACCTGTAAGTCAAATAAACCCTTCCTTTCCTTCCCCTAGGCTGGATTTGCTCCGTGTTTATCACAGGGGCAGGACAGCAAACTAGAATATAACATGTGTAAGATGAATTTTTTTCCTGATTATTGAAGTGGCTTAGAGATGGTAAAATAAATATTAATAACAATTAATAAATTAAATTAAATTAAATTATTTTAGCAATAAAATAATTTAATAAATAAAACTGAAAAAAGTACCCTAAATGACTATGAAGAGGCATCAGAGCAGAAAGCCTAACATAGCGTTGATGACTGCAGCTTATGCTGTTTCTTCAACTGTCCATGTAATGTTAGTCTCTCTTCCAGATGCATGGACTCTGGTTTTTCTAATTAGCTCATAGACACAATTGTAGTTTCCCACATCCTTGTTAATTCTGAACCCGTTTCTCACTTTCCCAAGGAGGTGTTTGGTATTCTCGTGTGACAGTCATCCCTGGACTAGGTTGGCAGGGTGCTGACCAAAACACCAATTTATTCATCACAGATAAATGCTTTCAGGAAGAGGCTGCCTTGTCTGTTCCACTACGACTCTAATACCCTTCCCAGGGCCACGTCACAGAGGCCACGAAGGACAGTTCTAAAGGGACAGAGTCACGGGGGAAAATTGGTTTGTGTTTCTCCTCTCTGGTACTTGGGTGGCCACTCAGACAAGTTCTCCTTTGTGGAGTTCTGTTTACAGCGATGAGGGAATGAGAGACTCACCGTTGTCCTAGCATTGAACCTCACAATTTGGGCACGTATGACAATTCCCCTCATGCTCCAAAGAGAGGTGCTGATCCAGCCCCATTAGAATTCCTTGCTGCAAGTTGTCCAGGCCACCATTCTTCTCCTCAGCCTCTGGAGAGAGCCATTAAACATTAAAGTGGAGTGACAATATTCTGCACTCCCAAATCCCTCTTTCACAGGGAGGGGACGGCAAGCCCTCCCTCTCCACCAAGCAAGCCTTGTGAGACTCTGAGGGTCCTGTTCAGGGCACCAGGGAATGGGCGTTGTATAAAAGCCCGGTTCAGATTCCCAGAACTCACATAAAAAGTCATGCTGTGTCAGCACATGCTTGTTATTTCGGCACTTGGGAGCCAGAGACATGAGACCCTGAGAGCTTGTGGGTCAGTCGGAGTAATGGGATCAATGGCTCCAAGTTTAGTGGGAGAACATGCTTCAAGGAATAGGGTGGGAAAACATTGAGGAAGACACCCAGTCTTGACCTATGACCTACACATTCCCCATAAACCTGTAAAAAAGTACTGCTTAAAGAGGTTAGATTTTGTGAAAAATAGAATGACTTCTGACTGGATGTTTGCAAAATTATAGAAACTAGAGTGTTTCCCTATGTCTCTACCTGAGCATAGAGGGTTTCCCCATGTCTACCTGAGCAGAGAGGGTTTCCCTATGTGTCTACCTGAGCAGACAGGGTTTTTCCACATCTCTACCTAAGCAGACAGGGTTTCCCCACATCTCTACCTGAGCATACAGGGTTTCCCCATGTCTCTACCTGAGTAGACAGGGTTTCTCCACATCTCTACCTGAGCAGAGAGGTTTTGTTTGGTCTTGTTTGTTCTTGTTTGAGAGAAGCTGACACATGGCCTTCATGTGATCTGGAGCAATGTGTCTCTCTCCTCTTCTGAAGGCTAAGTGAAGAGACAGAATGGAGTTGCCTGTGGCTGTAGGCAAAGAAGGGTCAACAGTAGGTTGTCATGATATGCATCTACTTTATTCCTGCAGGTGGAGAGGGTCCTTTGCCAAGGGCTGTGTACAGAAGTGATGCTGTGGATTCCTTGGTATGAGAGCATACCTCAAGAGTGGACCTTTGCGCTGGGCTGTAACTCTGTGTCTTACAGACAGTTCACTTTTGGGCTGGGCTGTAGCCCAGTGATGGAGCACGGTCCTTATAGACAGTTCACTTTTGGGCTGGGCTGTAGCTCTGTGATGGAGCACGGTCCTTACAGACAGTTCACTTTTGGGCTGGGGCTTAGCTCACTTGTGAAACCTGGTTTGCCTAGTTCTCTGTTCTTCGTAGGAAGCAACTAGGTCAGAAACTTACCAAATTGCCTAGGATTCACCGCTGTACCCCAGGAGTCTCAGTGACAGGAGATATCTCAGCCAACTGGGAATTAAAGTGAGAGCTCACATTCTGATGTCTGCTGGGGTCGGAGTACGGACAGAGAAGAAGGCAGCACACAGCCACGCTCCAGGGTGCTCCCTGTCTCTTCTCACCTGCTCCTCTCTCCCATCAAGTCATCCCTAAGCTGTCAGGAGGGGAGGAGATCCAAACACAACGTTAGATTAGTGCGCAGAATTAGACAAGACAGAACTCTCTAATAGCTGATGGCAAAGTTGTTGTCACAGAAAGAACTCTGAAAGAAGCTGTCAGGGATGGAGGAGGGGAGCCTGTCCAGATGTGTGAAGGTGCTGATGGGGGCGTGGAGCTGCTACAGAGCCCAGCTCAAGTGATAATGACTTTTACAGATAAATTGTAGGACGAAGGAAGAGATGGAAGGGAATGCCGCCTGGATTATAAGCAACTGAGAGAATTACTGCAGTAGGGATGCTTATTTAGATAAAGGGCTCAGTTGGTTTCCTGATACCGCCAGACTTCAAATGTCTACAGATTTGGGGTTTGAGAGTTAGGGCAGTAACTCATTAACAGATTCTGTCCAAGACTGACTTGTCAGATCTCGATACGCTTTTGTACATAACAGGGGAGCCAAGCCTGCTTTTATGAACTGCTATATGCTTTTCCTACCGTCTCATCCTTTCAATTTTTTTGATTTAGTAGAGAAACATTTTCATTAAAATTCTGAAATTACATTTCCCATTTCTGACAATGTAGCTTTTAAATTGTGGCTTATAATAATGGCATTAGTGGTTGGCATTTTTATTTCTTTATCATAGGGGACCCAAATGACTTAAACCTTTTGAATATAAGCCAGTTTTTAGCTAGCTCCATCATTTCCTAAGAGCTGAGAGTTAGCATGGAACAGTTTTTAACAGACTCTCAGATTGGTTTTTAGACAATGAACTTTGGGTTTTTAAAAACCTCAAACACAGTGTATCATAAGACTTGGGGCCCCTCTTCCAGTTCCCCCAGTTTCTTTTTTAAGCTTCTATCTACTAAGACTTATATTTCTTGATCCTTTTTTGGAATGAAGAGATTAAATCACTGGAGTCATTAGCTGTTGAATTTAAGCCCTTTTCATCAGGGGCTGTTTTATTGAATAATAGCACTTTAAAAAAAAGTTTACCATCTCAGAATGTTTTTAACTTTTTAATATTCTCTTATAGCTAGGCTTCATGGGTAGCAGGGATCCAAGAAAGTAGCTTCTCCATAACAGAGTGCAATCTTGTAGGTTCTGATTTTTGAAAAATGAAGGCTGGGTGTGGTAGTCTATGCCTGTAATTCTAGGACTTGGGAGGTAGATTTCAGAAGGCCAGGACCTCAAGGTCAACCTCTACTTCATAGTGAGTTCAAAGTCAACCCAGGAGAGGGCCTAGCAGGTAAGCGTGCTTATTGCTTACACAGAATGCCTGAGTTTGGTTCTTGGCACCTACATTGTGTGACTCACAACTGCCTAGAACTCCAGCTCCAGGGATCTGACACCAACTTCCGGCCTCTACAGATATCTGCACTCACAGACACATACACAAAGATACACACACACACACACACACACACACACACACTTAAACATACAGTAGAATACTTTTAAAACAGTATAAATAAATGACCAGAACAGGCTCCAAGCACTATCTCAAAAAATCAACCCCCCAAGTAGTATAAATAAATGAACACATTGATTAATAAAATACATTAAAAGTGAAAACAGCTCATAACTCACTCCTCTCTTTAATTCCTATGATACCTTCCACAGCAATAGTGTGCCTTGGCCCTTTTTGATGCTAAGCCTGGTTACACAGGGTTTAGATTGTTTTCACACATAAACAAGGGCCTATAGACTCATTGGTTAAAGCACCATGGCCAATACAGCATCTGCTTCTGACCCCTTGCTTGCCCTCTCTGTTTTTAATCATAACTCATTGTTTAGCACACTGCTGAGCTTTCTTCCTGATGAATAGGCTTATAAATCCTTCAAGATGCTGTAATCATCTGTATTAGTCAGGGTTCTCTAGGGTAACAAAACTTATAGAATGTCTATCTATGTATCTGTCTATGTATCTATCTATGTATCTATGTATCTGTCTATGTATCTATGTATCTATCATCTATGTATCTATGTATCTACGTGTCTATGTATGTATCTATGTGTCTGTCTATCTATCTATTATCTATCTATATACCAACCAGATTTATTAGAAAGTCTTACAAGTTGTGGTCCAGCTAATCCAACAATGATTGGCTATGAACAGAAAGTCCAAGAATCCAGTAGGTGCTCAGTCACAAGGCTGGATGTCTCAGCTGGTCTTCAGTATATGCTGGAATGCCAAGGAAGTAGGCTCTATGCCAGCGAAGGAATGGACTTGCTGGCAAGATGAGAGCAAGCAGGCAAAGAGGAAAAGCTTCCTTCTGCGTCTTTACACACCTTCCAGCAGAAGGTGTGGTCCAGATTAGAGGTGGTATTTCCCAGATCAAATGGTTAGAAGTGTGCCTTTCCAACTCTACATCCAGATTAAAGGCACGTCTTTTCCTAGCTCAAAAGGTTCAGATTAAAGGCATATGCCTTCCTACCATGGAAGATATGGATTAGAAGTGTAGAAGTGGGTCTTTCTATTCCAAATCAAGCAAAAA
>LOEQ01005993.1:62219-76991 GCA_001685075.1 Bramus lutescens | reverse complement strand
AAATATTTAACAATGTCAGAGTTGTAATTACAATTACAACTACTCTGGGTTATTCCTTCCTATATAATTGGCCTGGGAGAAGACTGGGGTTAGTGGTGAATATGACTGACCAGAAAGCCAAGATCTGCCCAGAACCTTAGTGGCTAGCCTGCACATGGGGCTTTCCTGTGGTTTGTGTTTGGGTATGTCTAGAGTCACCAATCTAATCAAGTCTGAGAACTTTAGACTACACTGATCAGATGTCTACATCCTTGAATTCTGTGAGGACAGAGGCAGCTTGAGCTGCTCTTCCCAGCAATGTTTAAAATCACATCATGGGGTAAAGAAAGGACCTGGAAAGGCACCTGGTACCTTCTGGGTAGACTTTGCAGGAGGCAAAGTCTCATGAAAAGCTCTTGTTCTGTGTACAGCTTTTCTAGCTGTGGTCTTTCAGTGTCTAGAGATTAAATGTGCACTTGTCCGACTTTCTCATAACCTGTCTCACAATGTGTGCATTATGTCTGTGCCTCTGTATTAGTGACTTGGCTTGGTCCACTGCAGCAATAGAGATTTACCTCCCACCTTCATGGGGCAATCAAGAGCCCAGAGTAGCTCTATCATGTTCTGAGATTCTCTTAGACAACTCTAACAAAAAACTCAAAGGGGGTTTCTCATGCCTGGCATTGGGATTTTGTTTGTCTATGGCTCTTGGTGAGGGGAGGGAATATTATTAGCCCAAATGGGAAATCTGTATTTTAACTATGTATGTATATATTGACTTACAAGTACTATAGGCATTTTAGTTAGATAGTTGATAATATGATCCCTTATGAGTTTTTCAGATGTCCTTCTTGTATTTTAACCCATTTTCTCCCCTGTATTGTTTAAGATTCAGTAGAGTCTATATTCAAGGCTTCTTTATCTTGTCCCTCTTAAGCCGATGTAAGTCAGTTCTACTGTTTTCTGATTTCATACAAACATAGAATATGGGTCTTAATGTTACAAACAAAATGAGCTCAAAATTCTGTGATATTAGCAGATTTTATTGAATGTTATAGGGTTATAAAAATAAAGATAATATCACACAACTCTCATTAATCTAAGCAGTGTCATATAGCTATTTATGCCAGTTTTAGTTTGTATTCCAAATAGGTTACACCTTTACTGTCATCCCCAAACACTTTGAAAGTTTCCTTAGCTGTAGCCAATTCCAAGTATTTAGACCTCATATATCTACAACTGAGGCACGATTAAATGAAAGCTTAGGGTCAGAAATTGGGGTTCAATCTGAAGATCTGAAAAGCAAAACAGCCAGCCGCTGGCTTTTACCTCGACCTCAGTCTGAAATGACAAATTTTGCTTCCTGGAATCTCAGAAGGAGTCTGTGTGTTAGAGCTGTCTCGCCCCATTTTATATTCCTCTCTGGGGCAGAGATCAAAGGCAAGACACACTGGGATTAAAGGCATGCACCACCCAATTTCTATGGCAACTAGTGTGGCTACTGGGATTGAAGGTCTGTGTCATTATGGCCACTGAGATCAAAGGTGTGTGCTGCCATAATCTGGTCTGTGCGGCTAATCACTGGGACTGCTTTACTCACAGATCTTCAGGAAGTCTTTATTTATCAAAATAAAATTAAAATCCACTACACACCACAATTGTCTGAGTTATAAATTTGGTATAGAAGGTTGTGTTGATTATAAATTTGAGCTCATTGACCAGCAGGTTATGACTATCACGGGGCCTGTAGGAACAGAACTATGGACTGGATGGAACACTGTAGGGAAATCCTGAATTCCTCCTTTTTTAATGCTCATCATTGTTCATTTAATTTGCTCTTACATATTGCTGAATGTCTGAGATTCCTCAAGCGTGAAAAATAAGCCTTCTTTGGTGAAATGCCCTTTGATCAGGGTACTCGAAGGCTGAGGGTGTAGGTCATGAACTCCAAAGGGGCACTCATAGCGAAAGTGGTTCTTGTTGGTCCAGCAGCACACAGGTGTCTAGAAGAGCAGGAATCAACCATGGTCAGGGAGGGCAGCCAAGTGTGATAGGAGGATGGAAGCGCCTGTCACAGACACAGCTCCAAGAAGAAAAACAAACCCTACCAACTAAATAAACAAAAACCAGGCCTGCAGAAAGGCAGNCACACACACACACACACACACACACGCGCGCGCACACACACACACACACACACAAGGAGAATAATGAACCGTGAGAATGCTTAATATGTTACTTGGTGAACTGTGCTTCAAAACTCAGGGTTCAATGCTTCCGTGAGTCTCAGGGCCTTCTCATAGCTTTCCAGAGCCTCGCTTGTGTCCCCTCTGAGTCTGTAGACAAAACCAAGAAGGCTGAAGCCTTCCACAACATGAAAATTCCGGTGAATGCGTCTTTCAGCCAGGTTCTGCAAAGCCTTGAGAAGCTTGTCTCTGGTGTAGGAGGAAGTTACTTCTATTTTCAAACCCTTTATGTAATGGGTGATTGCTGTGTCTTCTGATCTCTTATTATATAGTTGGAAACGACCATAGCGGTAATGAATGTCTTGCTGTGTGGAACCATCAAGGCCCCTCATGCTCAACGCTTTCTGAAAATTCTCCTCTGCCTCTTCTAATTGGTCAGTTTCTATGTACAGTTCAGCCAGATGAACGTAAGCTGCCTCATATGTGGGTTTCAGTTGTAAAGTCTTTTTTAAGTGAGCCGTAGCCAAACGGATCAATTGGTCTGCTCTTTTTCTGTTCTGACCTCTAGGTTGCATGTTTGTAGCTTCCTTTATTTGGATCAGTTGTCTCTTGTAGCAACGTCCAGTCTCGTAATGCAAGAAGGCTGAGGAAGGTTTTGCCTGCAAGGCTAAATGAAGGAAGTGAAGAGCTTTCTCCACAAAACCTTTCCATCGGTAAAATTTCGCTAAATATCCCAAGACATAGGTCTGGGAAGATATGTTGTTCTGAGCTTCTTTAACGTATATTATTGCTTCATCTGATTTTCCCAAGCTCTGCAGCTTTAGGGCAAGGAGAACATTAATGTATGGATCTTCTGGATTTAACCTGACAGCCTTCCTTAGGGGTTCCAGAGAAATACTATTGTCATTGAAATCCTGGCGATAGGCGGCAACAGCATAGCCAGTGTTGTATTCAGGGTTTTCAGGCTCAGCTTCCAGAGCCTTTGCAAAGCAGGTCATGGCTCGTCTATAATTCTGTTTTCCACACTTGAGCAAGGCCCAGCCTTCCTCACAGTGCATCTCGGCACACTCCATNGAGGGATGGAATCTCAGTGATGGGTACATTATCTTCGCAGAGGTGAGCTGCATTCAGAACTCAGGGTTCATCTCTCCAGTGAGCCTCAGAGCTTTCTCATAGCACAGTAGGGCCTCGTGCAAGTTCCCTTTCAGCTTGTGAACTAACCCAAGGAGGCTGGTGCTCTCCACAGGTCGAACATTCTGCTGAACCCGTCTGATAGCCACTTTCTCCAAAGCTTTGAGTAGTTTCCTCCAGGCATAGGACATTTCTTCTATTTTTAGACCTTTTAAGTAGTGGGTGATCGCCTTGTCTTCTGATTTTTGATGAAATAGCTGGTAACGGCCATAGCGGAAATGAATGTCCTGCTCTATATGACCCGCAAGGTTCTTCACGTTCAGCGCCGTCTGGAAATTTGCCTCAGCTTCTTCATATTGGTGAATTTCTGCCTGCACTTCAGCCATGCAAACGTAAGCCATCTCAAACGTGGGCCTTAGTTCCACAGTCTTCTGAAATTCAGAAATGGCCCATTGGGCCAATTCCTGCATGCTGCTCTGCCTTCGGGTCTGTCTGTTTCTGGATGTCTTCACTTGGATCATTTGTTGCTTGTAGCAGAGCCCTATTTGGTAATGCAGGTAGCCAGAGTCAGGTGATGTCTGCAAGGCCTTGTGTAGGAGTTGGATAGCTTTGTCTGTGCAGCCTTTCCTTCGGTAATACTTGGCTGCATAACGAAAGACATAGGTTTGACATGATGTGCTGCTGAGGGCTTCTTCAATGTGTCTTTCTGCTTCTTCTGTTTCTCCTACGTCCTGAAGTTTCAGGGCAAGATAAACTTTAGTATATGGATATGTTGGACTTAGCCTGACAGCCTTCCTTAGGGGTTCCAGAGAAATATTATTGTCATCGAAGTCTTCACGATAGGCGGCGACAGCATAGCCAGTGTTGTATTCAGGGTTTTCAGGCTCAGCTTCCAGAGCTTTTGCAAAGCAGGCCATGGCTCGTCTATAATTCCGTCCTCCACACTTGAGCAAGGCCCAGCCTTCCTCACAGTGCATCTCGGCACACTCCATCCTGTAGCGGAAGGGACTCGCAAATTCCTTGCAAGTATTCTCCACCTTGTCCAAGTAGGTCTGGGCTTCTGCCAAGCTGCCCATGTGGTAATGCACCCAGGCACAGTTGCCCCAGGTCACCAGGCTTCTCTTGCTCAATGGCTCTTCCTGGATCAAAGCTTCTGCTTCTTTCAGGCTCTGCAGGGCTCCCTCAGGCTGGCGTTTCAGGTGTCTCACGTAGGCCAGGAGGTTGAGCATCCTCTTGCTGTGGTTGGGGTCAGGTAAATCTTTATCAGCGATCCTCCTTTCCAAATCAGGCATGTCTGCATCTTCTATAACCAACTTCCAAGTAAAGTGACAGCTCAGCTCAAGCAGGCTGTTGTGGATGAGAGTTCTATGAGGTTCTTCACTGTACAAAACAGAACCCAGTTATTGATATTTTTTTTACAAACTCTGCATACTGGAAATCAAGCCAGATCTGTAAGTTGCCAAACACCTTCTCTCCCAATATTACTGCTGCCAGTTTTATTCCTCCTGTGTATTTATTTCTCTTATCATAGGGAGGAATTTAGCATAACAATTTGAAAAATGCAACTCACTTAATGGTACTAGTATTTGATTACAAAATGTCTAAAGTTCAATCCAAATAATAATTTTATTACTATCAGTAGGCTTTAACCCCTGTGTTGGTTAGTTTTCTGCCATGTTGACTCAAAAACTACAGTCATTAATGAAATGGGATTCTCGACTGAGAAAATGCTCCCATTAAGATTGACCAGTAAGCAAGCCAATGAGGCATCTTCTTAGTTGGTGACTGATGTGGGAGGGACCAACCTATTATGGGTGGTGCTATCTTTGGGCAGATTGTTCCGAGTTGTATAAGCAATCAACTGAGCAAGCCGTGAGGGCAAGCCTATAATCAGCATTCCTCCATGGCTTCTGCTTCAGTTCCCGACTATAAGTTTCTTTCTTGATTTCCCCCTCTGACTTCCCCTCATGATGAACTATGGCTGTAAAACAAAATAAACTCTTTCCTCACCAAGTTGACTTTTTGCCATAGTCTTTATCACAGCAGTAGAAACCCTGAGATAGCTATGATACCTAAGGCTCAGAGAATGTAAAGAAAGAGTGATCTGAACTTCCAGTTTTGGCAAGGGTGCTCTACTCATACAATCTCAACAACGCGCTTGCATAAACATGACTTGCATAATGATTGCATCAGTTGACAAAACTTTAGAGTTGGGAAATGTTTCACAAGACCCCAGTCCTAGATAAAGAAATACAGGTAGTCAGTGACTGCTGAGGGAAAAAGAAACCGTTTTCTCCAGAAACAAGCCTTTTGATAGGCTATCCAATTCCAAGTGATCACCGGTATTAAATTTACTCAGTAGAATGAGAGGAGAGGAGAGATACGTGTTTATTGGATTTACCCTACACAAGAGAATTATATTAATACCAGATGCCATAAATTGTCAAGTAAAAAGCTATGTGCCAGGAGGGTGACACTGGCCTTCATACTGTTGGTCAGAGATGTTTTAGAGGCCTCCAAGATAATACAGAGTATTGTTCTTATTCTTGATTGTCCACCATTACTTGGCGATAGGTCTCTATTGCTGAGGATATCCCACACATTAGCACAGGACCCAGGGAAATCAAGTCAGTACTGCCGAGGTGGTTTCTCCCTTGCTGACGAGTTCTCACAGTCCTGGAAGGTACTGTTCAGGCTACTGGAGATGGAGGAGTTACCAACATTCTTACCCAGTTATAAGCCCTGTGAACTGCAAGAATGACCAGTGTGGCAAGATATGGTCACTGATACCAGAGTGGTATGAATGCTATGGAACAAATAGTCACTTTCTGATTGGATCTGAGATCTAGTGCACAGGAGGAAACACATGCCAGGTACCGCAAGTCTGGGCAAGAATCCATGGTTTACAGGCCCCAGGGATGGCCTTACTACTATTATTTTGCCAAATGGACATAATATCAAACTTCCCTCTAATAAATTATTTTATATTATGCTTAAGATAGTTTTNTATATATATATACCACATGCTTGCCTGGTGTCTAAAGAGGGATGAAGAAGAGATTAAATCCATTGGAACAAGAATTACAAATCATTGTTAGCTGCCATATGGATGCGACAACTGCCCTCTAAATTGATTTCTCTCTACCCATAGATCTGTGCATTGGAGTACTGTCCTTCTTCCAGTGGACAGTCATTGCTATAGAAATTCACAACTAATCAAAGTGTTAAGAATAAGTATTATTGGCGTATTCAGCCATAACTGTGAGATCTATATCACAGCCCCTCCCCAAAGACTCAGGAATATCTCATAAGAGGGGATTAAAAGATAAGAGCCAACGGTTGTGACAGATTGGAGCAAATCACTGTCTGAATATGGCAGGACCACTGCTCTCAAGAACTCAGCTATGGGCGCCCAAACAAGATCTGCACTATATCAAGACAGTCATCATTCTAACCTGGAGTAGGAGTGGGGTTTATGAATCGGAGTGTGGGGGTCCGGTGCCAGCCCGGACCATACTTTATTTCTCCAGACCAGAGGGGAGGTGTGGGATTAAAGACAACTCACATGGCTTTATTGAAAGGGAGTTTTTCAGTGATCCCTCATGAAATCTTGAGTTCACATTCTGAAAACTCCTCTGCATTTATTCTCCAAACAGCCTTATATACCAAAACATAAACTGAGGGGGAAATTTATTAGCATTCTGTTTCCTAGGCAACCAGGTGAATCTACCTATGCCTGCTCTGTCACATCTTTCTGCTCTGTATGTCAGCTAACATCTCTTTTCAGGAATCCTCCAAATTACAAAAGAGCAGAACAACATCCTGACCCTTTGTTAGGCTAGGTGACCACCTCCTGTGCAGCAGGTACAAACTGTGGCCTGAGATTTTGGTCACCATACCACGTTGAAATATGGGCCTACATGGGAGCATCCCAGGCTGAAGATTCCAAATTTCCAAGCCTTGAGTCTAGTGTCTTAGTTGTAGCACTGGATGCCTCAGACATCCAGATGACCGAGCCTACTCTGGAGTTTCTGAGTGACCAGTTCTGGAGTGGTGGAATCTGGGAACTTGTGTTTCCAATAAGTACCCAGTTGACACTGACATTGGCAGCCACATAAGCTTAATCTCAGCATAGCGAATGTAGTGAAAATACATTTTAGAGTAATGTCATTTTCATATTTTATTGTAATTATCAAATGTTGGCAGTAGAGAGATGGCTCAGAAATTAATAACACTTACTGTTCTCGTTGAGGTCCTGGCTCAGTTCCCAGCACCTAAATCAGGTGACCTGTAACTCAGTTCTAGGGACTCTGATGCCCTCTGGCCTCTATGGGCACCTGCAGGCAGGTAATACACACAAACTCATGCAGGCAAACACACATCACACACACACACACACACACACACTCACACACACATTTTTTAAATTAGCTACTTTTTTTTCACCAGGATTCAATGCAATTATCAGATTACAACCTGCTTCCTCTCCTTCCCCCAATGTTCTGCAGACATCATTCTCATCTGTCTGCTTGCCCGTCTTCACGCAGGCTCAGGCCTCTGTCCTTTCACGGGCAGTCTGTAAGTGTCCCCTTGGGAAATTGCCGCTGAGGTAAAAAAAATAAAATCCTACAGAGTGGCATCTCCTTTGGAATAAAAAGGCTTTCTTATTTATTTCCTCAAGAGCAATGTTGCCTTTTCCAAGCAGACTGCTGCAGGTGGGAAACTCACCTCACCTTTCTGGACCACTGCCCTCTGTTCTTTATCTCCCACATGGACTTCTTTATCTAGATCTCTTGGACGTTTTCACTTTCTTCTGGCTTCAGTCGCTTGGTTGCATCACTCAGGAACTAGGGTGCCGGGAAAGGGCAAAGTCTTGATCTTCCCTTGTGAGCTCCCAGCAAGCTGGCCTTTAAGTTGGTGGCGGTTGAGTTCTCCACCAAGGCTCTCAAGAAGCCCGTCCTGAGGGCTATCACTTATCACTAAGGACCATTCCAGATCTACTGACTCTCCCTCCCCGTGCCCCCAGAGGCCTGTGGGTATCGTGCTATCACCATTGTACCCTCCTATCCATACCTTCCCCAGTGGCCAGACTGAGACCTCTCAGCATCAGGACCATGAGCAGGATGGCTCTGGTAGGAGGAAGCATACTAGGAACCAGTCATCAGAGGCTCTATATTTTAGAATGTCAATATGTACAGAAATAAGTTGAGCAGAGCACAGAAAGTCTTTACCTCATGTTGCTTGGAGACGGGTCCGGAGTACTTGGATTCAGGCCAAGAGTCTCTCCCAAATTCAACGAGGTTCTAAGGGTTCTCAGATAAGTGAGGTATTTATATATAGGAGGATTACTAGGCAGTTTTTCACACCCCCCATGACCTAAACGAAACTGGCAAGGTTATAGCTTATGGAAAAGGAAATGTAAAGAGGGCTGTTTCTCCTTTGATAAAAAAAAAAGACATGCTTGATTGAAGAAGCCAACAAGATTTTTGTTAGAAGCCATGTTTGTGTTGGGTTCCATGTAGACTTCGTGTCAGGCCATAACTGATGTTTTACATCCAGTGTTGGAGCAAAAAGAGTAGAGGAAAGGATGAATTCTTTCATGTAACACATCAGACTATTTTGTTACTACCACATACACCCAAAGGGGCATTTTAGGGTCCATCTTTTGTGTATAACAGAATGCTGAAGAGAGCATTTGTGGCAGAATGAGATTACAGATAGTTGATTTATTTTATTTTCAATATTGGCCTGAAAACAACAAAGTCCATGCCATTTATATCCTCCTGTGAAATTCCCTGTCCACTTAGAATACAGACATGACCATATCAATGGTCTAAACACCTTATTTGAATTGGCCCGTAGAACAAAAAGCTCAGTAAGAGCAATGTGTAAAATCACCAGACTGTGATGGACAACTGGAATCTAGATTATCCAGGGAACTGTGGATCTTAGTACCTAATTCTAAATCCATACAGTTCTTTTGAGTTAGTCTCATAGTTTTTTAAGCTGTTTCACTGGGTCCCTTGAGGGTCATAGCCACATTTTAAGTTTTAATTACTATACCTTAGAGATCCATGAAACAAAAATGCCTCTGATTTCCAAGCCTCTTGTTCAAGGACACATAGCTCCTGAAATGCTGGAGGCTCTTGCTTATGGGAGATAACCTGACACATGTTTTCACTCTCCAGAAAAGTTTGCTTGACCCATCAGCACCAGCTGTGCTTGATCACATCTTGGTGGAAGCTTCACAGGCAGGAAATATGTCAGGATACATGCTTGCCCCTGACGGGATGCAGGCTGGAGGTACATCAGTGTACACGGTTGCCCCTGACGGGAGGCAGGCTGGAGGTACATCAGTGTACACGCTTGCCCCTGATGGGAGGCAGGCTGGAGATAGATCTCTTGCCCCTGACTGAAAGCTGATGGGAATTGCAAAGAATTATGGGTTTTCCTTCTTAAGAGGATGCAAACATGACTCGGGACCATTTCCCAGAAATCTGGGTATGTACCTAGTCAGAGCCCATGCACTTGGCCAGTATTTAATTAAGGCTTACTTCAAATTTGGCTTTAAACTGTGGTTGTGGTCTTATTCTCCATCAGTGGAATTAACAGTCCCCTGCCATGACATCCCCCAAAAAACCCCACATAGTGTCCATCAAACACAATATCAAAATTTTCTGAGATCAAGGCTGGTATATCCATCCAACTAGTAGGGGAAGAGAAAACGTTGAAAAGCTGTGGTTCTGAAGCTCCCTTGTGAGGTGTTCCCTATCTGGCTTTTGGAGGCAGCAGTGTAGTCAGATAAGCAAAGGGGTAAGCAAGGACCGAGAACAGTTTCCAGCTGTGCATTACAAGATAAAGATATTGACATCTCTCTAGTCCACAGTAAACTGCTATACATAGACGAGCAGACGCTGAGTCGCCCTGAGCCTTCATCTAGACTGTGTTCTCCAGACTCCCTACTGGTGAATAAGGTATGGTCATGTACCCGAGTTTGGATCCGCTGGAGACATCTTTCCTGAGGACTTTCTTCCCCAGCTCTCACATAACGCAGGATATTAATGTGTTTTGCTCTCTCTTTCCTGTATGCACACCTGATTGTACTGAGCAGAGGCCAAGGGCTGCCTGGAGAAACTGTGCCCAGGGGCATTACTGAACATTGCTGCTTAACTTAAGTCATCTTGGCTTCTTTGGTTGACATTTCCAAGCCAGAGTTACTCACTTGTTAATCCAGATAATAACAGGACTTCCCTTCTGGGGCTATGGGGAGATAGAGTGGGGAACAGCGCCAGCTGATTAAGGACTTTCAGAAATTGTGAGCATCGTTTTCAACGTAGAACCAACCAGTCTCCCCTTCAGCTCAGTCTGTGCTAAGCATCAAGTAGAAGCCTTCCTCATGGCAATTGCCCATCAGACACTGAGAGAATTGCCGCAGGTAGCATCCCCGTGCAGATGCTAAACTTCAGTTCTGAGCTTCAAACTGAGGCAGTGTAGATAGTTCCACTTTCTGGTTCAAGTTTAAAAGCCCTGGAGACAGTCGAACACAGAATTTATAATGCCTCTGTCGCACGGGTACTCAGCTGATCCCAGTAATGGCAGGGCCGGAGTAACAAGAGACTTTTGAAAGGAGGGCTACTTTCTTCTTCTAGCTCTTTATTTAAAAGGATTCATCTAAAAAGACAAATACGCTTTGAGGTGCAAATGTTTTCTTCAAGATAGTTTCTTCAAAATAGCCTTTGCCCAGCTTGAGAAAGAAGAGATAGAAACATGAGCAAAGACTGACGTGAATACTAGGAAGGTGGCTTACATGGAGATCAGCATGACTTCGAAATTTTTGTGCACAAAATGATTGCTTAGTAATTTTGGGGAAACAGAACAAATGTATCATGTGGTTAGCATAAATTTGGCAATGGTCCAGGTCCGGTGAGACTCTGGGTCAGCAGATTAGGTCTTCAGAATCTTGCCAAGTGTGTCTTTGGCATAGACAGATTCACAAAGCACACCGTGGGGAGATCAATATTTGGAAGAAAAAAACCTACAGAGCATATGATGAGCACATGTGTGTGTTGGTGCAAATAGATGTGCACTTGTGTTTGCTCTTAGGAAGAAAAGAACAACGAACACTAGAGAGAGAGGCTTGCTTTTGAAGCCTGGGAATATTGAATGCAGCTTTGCCTTTCTCCCTGCCATTCTATCCATCCATCCACATATCCTGACGAGTCTCTTTTTTAAGGAAAGCTCTGTGTGCTTGTGCCTTTTTAGGAAGTTTTATTTAGTGGAGAATATGCCCCAAAGTAACAGATGGCAGCTAAGAGCGTAGGTCTTCTACTCAGAAAACCCTTCACAAAATTTCTTGGAAAACCTTCTATTCCCCACAACACATGCTCTGTGATGGCCTGACAGTCCTGCCTCCTTCAACTGTTTCATCCACTCTTTATTATTTTTTCAACTATAAAAAACATAACTTTATTTTAATGAATTCACAAATAAGGCCACTATGCAGCTGGCGTAAAGAAGCCAGTCAAACGCTTGTCCAGTCTCAGCCTCTGCCTCCCAGGGAACATCTATACAGTTAGGATGGCCATTCTGAAGTCAGGGAGCTTCACTTAGGGTTTTACACTTTCGCTGTCAGTTATGTTGTTATACATTTATCTACCACAAAAAAAAGAAAGGAAAAAAAAAGCTTTGAAAGTGTTAAAATGAAAACCAATTAGTTTTGTAATCTCTTTCATGACCCATGCCCTTCTGCCTCCATTCTGTCCTTCCTCATCACCCATTATGCTTCCTTAGTCTCCTTACAGCTGCTTACACACACACACACACACACACACACACACACACTATCTGAGAAGAAAATGAATCTTTCAAAGTTTATCTCCATGGTCTTTGATATTATTGATATTGTGCTATAAATACACATTTTTCTCCCTTCCAGTTCCTTCCTCCAAATCATTCCATGTACCCCTCCTTGCTCTCTTTCTAATCCATGGCCTCTTTATTCGATAATTGTTGTTACATATGTGTGTGTGCGTGTGTGTGTGTGTGTTGCAGGGGGCGGCCGCTTGTTTGTCTTGGCCAACCAGAATTGAAATAATCACACAGAAACTGTATTAATTAAATCACTGCTTGGCCCATTAACTCTAGTTTCTTATTGGCTAATCCTTACATCTTAATTTAACCCATTTCTATTAATCTGTGTATTTCCAGGTAGCAGTGGCTTACCAGTTAAAATTCCCAGCTTCTGTCTCTGGCGAATCCATGGCGTCTCTCTGACTCTGTTGGCAAGATGTGTGTGTATACACACACACTTTCTAAGTCCATTTATTTTTTCTACAAATTTCATGATTTTATTTTTTCTACAGCTCTACAATAGTCTATTTTGTATAGGTACTGCATTTTAATTGCCCATTCATCTGTTCATGGACATCTAGGTTGTTTCCATTGCCTTGTTGTTGTAAATACAGAAGTAATAAACATGGATGTGCAAATATCTCTAAGGCAGGATATAGTGTCCTCTGGATATATTCCCATGGCTATCAGGTAGTTCTGGTTTGAATTCTTTTTGAGGTATGTGGCTACTGATTCCCTGAATAGCTGTTTTAGTTCACATGGCCACCAGTAGTGAAGAAGTCTTCCTCTCTCACCCTCTCCAGCATTTGTTGCCAGATTTCTCGATGCTTGCCATTCTGACTGGTGTGAGGTGCTACCTCAAAGCAGTTTTTACATGCATATTTTGAGGACTAGTGATGTTGTACAATTTTAAAACTAGGGTTTTTTTGTCCATCTTCTTCTGTAAACCACCCGTTCTTCGTTAGCCCAGTTGCTCGTGGGGTGTTTTTGTTTCCTTTGCATTTGATCTCTGTAATTCTTTGCAAATTCTGGATACTGGCCCCAGGTCTGAAGTATAGCAGTAAAAAATTTCTTCTATTGTGTGAGCTGCTTGTGTGATCTGCTAATGGCTTCCTTTGCTGTGCAGAAGCTTTGAAATTCTGTGAAGTTCCATCTGTTGACGCTTGGGACTGAGTCCTGTGCTACTGGAGCACAGTTCAGAAAGTTCCTGCCTAACCTAAATTCTTGATAAGGATCACCTGTGATTCCCCTAGGAGTTTTAGTATTTTGTGCTCAATTAAGGCCTTAGATCCATTGCAAATTATTTTTGTGCAAGATGGAAGATGTAGATCTCATTTCATTCTTCTGCCCTAGGAGTCTTGGAATTTGCTTTGTAGACCAGGCTCACCTCAAAGTCAGAGATCTGTCTACCTCTGCCTCCGGAGGGCTGGAATTAAAAGCATGTGCGACCATGCTCAGCATTTTGAAGTTTTGTATCAAAGGTAATTTTTAACGAAGAGTTTTCTGAACTCAGATCAGTGGTCTCATTCTTATGGGTGGCTGCCCTCTGTCATCTTCTCCCTGGTTGCCTAGAATGAAAAGACCCTACAGGTGATCTAACCATATCTAGTAGAATAGGCACAGTCCAACAGGTACTAAATCTAGTTATTTACAGAGAGAAGACTTGGCTTGTGCTCTGGTTTTTCTCAGACTAGTGACTTCTTTTCAAAGGAGATACCTGAGTCCCCAGTTCAGGCGGGAGAATGTGACTCATCTGATCCATTGTGTATGATGTCTTTTTGTTGTTGTTGTTCTTCAGTGCATTAAAAGAACTGCTGTGATTTAGATCCCTGCCCCTGCCAAGTTCAGGTGTCCCTAAGATATAGCAGTTGAGTATCTGTAATGTAATTGGCAGAGCCCTCAGGAACAGTTTCATCCACTCATGGATTAATGGATTGTGAGTTATTAAAGAAATGGGCTTTTTATCAGGAAAATGAACCCATTACAAAAGCCAGGTACACTACCTCACCATGTCATGCTCTGCACTGCCAGTAACCCCAGCACTGGAGAGGCAAAGACAGGCAGATCCTGGCAGTTTGCTGACTCAGCAATCCAGCTGAACAAGTTACCTTGACAATTCAGTGAGAGACTTTGTGGTAAAACAATAATAAGGTGGATAGCCAGTAGGATGGATTAGTGGGTAAAGCGGCCTGCCAAGCAAGGAGAAAACACACTGCACAACGTTGCCCTCCCATATATTGAAAGGCACTATAGTCCTGCACACAGCATACACAATGTGCATACAACACACACACACACACACACACATACACACACACACATGATGGTGATGATGAGGAGGAGGAGGAATTTTTTTTATTTTTGACTTTCTTTTTATTTTATTTTGTTGGGCTCTTCATTTTTCTTTGCTCCCCTCCCTGCCTCTCCCCTCCCCTTCCACCCTCTCCCATGGTCCCCATGCTCCCAATTCACTCAGGAGATCTTGTCTTTTTCTACTTCCCATGTAGACTAGATCCATGTATCTCTCTCTCTTAGGGTTCTCATTGTTGTCTAGGTTCTTTGGGATTGTGGTTTGTAGGCTGGTTTTCTTTGCTTTATGTTTAAAAACCACTTATGAGTGAATACA
>LOEQ01005993.1:35707-53628 GCA_001685075.1 Bramus lutescens | reverse complement strand
AATGGGGTCTGGTGCCCTCTTCTGGCCTGCAGGCATATACACAGACAGAATATTATACACATAATAAATAAATAAAATAAAAAAAGAAGCTTGCTGCTTTTCTCAGCATAGGGGTTTGGTGTGGGAGGTCTTTCTGTGTATGTGTTGCTTTTATTGGTTAATGAATAAAGCTGTTTCAGCTATTGGCTTAGCAGAATAGAGCTAGGTAGAAAAATTAAACTGAATGCTGGGAGAAAGAATTCAGAGTGAGGGAGGAGACATATAGCTGCCACCATAGGAGACAGATGCCAGAACTTTGCTGGTAGGCCACATCCTCATGGTGATGAACAGATGAATAGAAATAGGTTGATTTAAGATGTAAGGGCTAGTTAGAAATATACTTAAGCTATTGGCCAAACAATATTCCAATTAATACAGATTTCAGTGTGATTATTTCGGGAGTCTAGGTGGCTTGGAAACAGATGAACAGCCTCCGGCAACAAGTTGGTACCCAACGTAGTAGTTCACTCAGATAGCCTGACAAACCAAGGGCCACCTCAGAACCTTGGACTGCCTTAAGGTGCCTCCTGAAGCAGCCTAGAGTTCCAGAGCAAATGTCCAAGTTGAGAATTTGGGTGAGTGGTCTGAATCTCACTGGTGCCCCCAGAAAATGATAAACCTACATGTGAGAATAAGACCATCACCACAAACTGAGTTGAATTGGAGCAAGCTTGATTTTATTGAGGTGTACCCAAGAGCTGGCTAGTTACTACCTCCTAAGTCTTGCTAAAGAGAGCAGCCCCAAATTCATTTCTTGTGGCTCTTTTAAGGAATCAAACCACCAGTAGCTGCAAATCAGGTTTGCTTTAAAAAAAAAAAAGAGACAAAAACAAAAAAACAAAAAAACCAACCGTGGGGCAATAAGGAAATGAAGAAACATCTCAGAACACATCTTGTGGTTACCAAGTGATTAGAGAGGGTGTCTGAGAAGTTTAGAAATAGTAAAGGAATTGTCAAAAAAAAATCAAGGTTATGCATTGGAGCAGGTAGGGCTCTACAAAACAGACTTAAAAACTGCAACTCATCACTTACAGTATAGTAATGCAAGCTATTCTTCTGTTAACTAAACATCAGTTTTTAATTCAGCATTTTGTAGATATTCATTTACATAAACATTTTACAAAATAAAATAACAAGAGAATAAACTATGTTAAAGTTTTTATAAATGTAAATACTAATATTATACAACTTTACTTCAGGGATAATTCTTTACATGTAAGTTTTCATGGGAAAAATCTTTTCATTAATATGTGTTACTATATTAGAAATGTGCTTACTGTATTTTATCCAATTGTTTTCTTAGTCATGATAGCTATCATATTTAATGTTATACTTTCTTCATATTTTTTTCTTATAGATATAATCTCATTTATTTTTGGCTCATTACTTTTTAGAGGCTACTATTTAATTCATTTGTTATTGTTTTAGTTTTGTGGGAGTTGTTGGTATTGTTATAGTTGTTATTGTTTTGCTAAGACAAAATCGTGCTTTGTAGTCCATGTTGGACTCAAATTCACTGTGTAGCTACAGTTGCCTTCAAATTCCTGGTATTCCTTGTCTTCAGCCTCACATGCGCAGAGACTGTAAGTTTTTCAAACACATTTTGCTAAATGTTACGTTCATGTCAGCTCATGCTATATATACCATATTAAATGCAAATTCAGAAATGAATGGGATTGTTAAACATCACCTAATTAAAATTGAAATATCTAAAAATAAACCACTTACAATAACTGGAAACTTATCATGTTCCATAACAATAGAGCATAATGGGTACAGTCTTCAAAATGGAGTTAGGCAAGTTCCTCATTAGCTCTGTGGGTGAGTGTTTGTTTTGGCAAACAAACATGTTAAGGCATTTGTATGAAGGTCACAGTACAACCTCCACCCGCCCTGGATTTAGTTCTATTTTGATGATGGATTCTGGGGACTAAATCCAGGCGGAGGCAGAATTGATAGCAAGCATTTTAACTCTGTGACATACACCTAGCCAGCTCACTGACTCACACCTCCAGGTTCTTCAAAATTAAACTTCATTGGGGAAAATGTCAAAAGAGCCCCTTCTCCTTTTGTTGTCCACTGATTGCAGTTTAGGAATGAAACTCTCTGGTCAGGGAAAACTTTCGGGAGAGGATACAATGCTATCAAAGGGAGACGGAGTTAGATATTCAAGTTCCTTTCAATGATTTTATTATGTTTAGAGGTGTGAAGGATGAGTTGTATTTGAGGAGACAGGGATCAATGGCCAGGCTAAGGAAGTAGACAGACCCCAGTAGGGCTGAGAAAGCAGATTAACCAAGGAAACCAAGATGATAGACTAACAGACTTGACCTAGACCTGAACCAGTCTGAGCCCCACCTTCTACAGTTTATTAGACTGTTCGCCTTAGCCTTTAGGACAGGATAGCATCAAGGCTGTGAATACAGTGTTCTAAAGAGTATTTATTTTTGTTTATGGGGCTGTGGCTAGTGGCAAGAACCCTTTACAAACAAACATCTCAGAACAATTAACACAAAGCAGGACTCCAGGGCTCTAGGCTCTGGAATATTGACCTGGTTAATGAAGGGTTAACTACTAAAGCCTCAGGTACACTGAGAAGTTCTGCAGAGGGAAGTGGGCATGCATGATGGCACCTCCAGAAGTTGATAAGGAAAGCCACACAGCAAACCAAGTGGTATGGACCACTTCCCGACTGCAGGGGAACTGACCTACAGACGGACTCTGCTATCCCTAAACTTCCCTTTTGCCATCCCATCAAATCCACATGGTTATGGGCTCGCTTTCAAGGAGACAGTGCAGAACTTCAGTTCTTTTGATGAAAAAATAATCGTGTTGTGAAGATGCCAGTCTGGTCCTTTATGTTCACATCGCCTCCATCAACCCCTTTGGAACAGCATCTCCTGGTGCAGGGATTTCTCTCTCTGGACAGAGAGGGGAACTGACAAGTCAGTCTATTCCAGAGCCTTCTCCCCATCAGTTCAGAGGAGAGAGCAAGAAGGCCAGTCCCTGGTTGTCCACAGTTTCACTGATGAGAAACCTGAAGGCTTTAGTTTCACTTTCCAGTTTCAGTTTCCTACTGGTGTATGCCACACCTCATCTCTCTTTATAGAGCTGTTTCCCAGCTTGTATCTGAGAGTCCAGAGGGTACAAAAGTCCAGAAGAGAGCAGAGCATCAAGGAAGGATCCCGAGGAGTCCTGTCCTGGTGAAAACCCAGAGAACTTCAGCCACCTTCACAGCCACCATGGGGTAAATATTTCCTTGCTCTGCAGTTTGAGTGAACCCATGACAGATATTTGCTTGTGGCAAGTTCTGACTAAATCTGCTTACATTCTTTTGTTCTCTCTTGTGGCTTCTTTTTCTACTACTAGAAAGGAATAAGGAGGCTCATTGTAAAGAGGGTCCAGCAAATTTGTTCAATGATTGTAATGTGGGCATGGGGCTGGATGGGTGAACAGATGCTTGCTTCAGTTTTTAAGGCTGTCTCACACATGTAGTTCAAAATCCCTGGGTGATGCATTAGCACACTCATCCCATACAGAGAGACGATTACCAACGAGAGCTTCAGGAATGGAATAAGGTACCACTCTTGTAATTAGAGCCCTAAACGAGAGCAGCTGCTGAGAGTGTTTTCCTTGCCATATCCTGACCCCACATATTCACTCCCCTTGAAATGTACCCAACAGACCGCCAGAGGAACTTTTGGGATGCTGCTCAAGGTTACTGGTCCAAGTGCTTTCTGCCCACCCCTGGCTGGGTTAAACTAAGAGAGAACACATTTTTTCCTGTCCCTCAGTAAGAGACAAAAATGTGGAAATTCTAATACATTTGATGAGAGATATTTAAATATTTCCCCGCAAGAAACTAAATATGCCCAGGAATATATGCATGTATGTGTGTATATAAACATATACATATGTATATTCACATCCATATATATATATATATACATATATATCAGAAAGAAATGCTAGGCACCTGGAGTCTTTTTGTTTATTGTTTGGTTTTGGTTTTTGAGACAGGGTTTCTCTGTAGTTTTAGAGCCGGTCCTGGAACTAGCTCTTGTAGACCAGGCTCATTGTGAACTCACAGAGAGCCCCCTGCGTGTGCCTCCCAAGTGCTGGGATTAAAGGAATGAGACACTACCACTAGGCTCCAGCTCCCTGTGAAGTCCTTTTATGTATATGTCTCTAACTTTTATGTTTGAAATTGCCTTCTGGGTTTAAAGTGTCAGTCAGTAGAGTGCTTTCTCTCGAATCTAGGGCTACAGTGATCTTCTCTTTCATAGGCAACAATTTTATGTTCTTGCACATAAAACCATCTATAGTACATGAGTAAGGAGGAAGCTGAGAGCTTCTGTTGTATGATGAGAGAGATTACAAAAACCACAGAGGTATAAAATTGTGAAATGAAATAGACAAGAGTGCAGGAGACACTAAGGGCTGTCAGGTGACAGTCATGGTCATAGGGTCAATGATTAAGCTATGCCTGGGTCTAGAGGTCCCATGACTCTAGCCGGTGACTAGGACTGTGTTTTGCAATTGAGTGCCTGCAGTGTACGAAAGGCTGGAGATCTCCAACTGCACCCGGGAGTCTGGAGGCTGAGATCTCCAAGTGCACATGGGCAGTGGGATCCAGGATGCTCTCTGTCCACGTTGCTCACACAAATGGCAACTGCCTCTGTGCTTCTCAGGTTTCCTGATGCGAGTACTTATGCACAAGTGCATGTGCCTCCCCCTTGGGACACAGCTCCCCAAAAGGATCCTTGTGAGCCTCCCAGTCAAGGCAGATCTCCATGGACAGATGGTGTCCAGTTTTCAGAGTGTTCTTAGCTGCCCTGCCAATGTCTTTATTTTCCATAATGTGAGGACACAATCTCTAATTTCAGCTGTGGGCTGCTGTAGGCAGGGAAATCAAAGAAAGGCAGGATTGAATCTGATGTCCCTGGACCATGATTACTCTTTCTATAGAAAAATGCCCTTTGTTTCTACATGCCCAGAAAAAAAGGAGTAAACATGCATTTAGTGCTTTCAGGAACAGAGACAAAGAGAATCAGAGAAGATGTTGGGTCCAGCGGGGTCATGCAAAGGTGGGGACAGACCACCAAAGTCTAATAAACCAGAAACAAACTTTATTCCAGAAACAAGAATCCAGTAAAAAATAAAATAAAAAATCTCCCTGGGGCATGAAAAGCTTATCAGCTAGCTGAGACCACAGCCAGAGATGGATTTTTTTAGGCTGAGGTAAAAGGCTGGTTTTTTTCCTGCTGCGATTGCTGAGTCAGGAAAATCTCTCTTAAAAGAGCTATGAAACACTACCACCAAACAGCAAAAACCTGTGTTAAACTTTATATATATATATATTTTTTTCTTCTAGAATTCCTTTTTCAAGCCCTCTCAGGTTTTATGCAGATTTAGTGACCATGTTGGAGTACCAATTGTTTTATGGAGAGGCTGCTTGCTTGTTCCGGTTAGCTTAGCCCCAAAATAACCACACAGAAACTGTATTAATTAAAACACTGCTTGGCCCATTTGTTCTAGCTTCTTATTGGCTAACTCTAACATCTTTATTTAACCCATTTCTATTAATCTGTATATTGCCACGTGGCAGCGGCTTACCAGGAATGAGTCAGCATGTCTGACTCTGGCGGCTCCATGGCTGTTCTCTAACTCTGCTTTCTTCCTCCTAGCATTGAGTTCTGTTTTCCCCACCTACCTAAGTTCTGCCCTATCAAAGGCCAAGGCAGTTTCTTTATTCATTAACCAAAAAAAAGCAACACATAAACAGAAGTACCTCTTACAATAAAACTTAGATACAGATTGCCTTATTTTACAATCTCCATTAACAGAGTATTTTTTTAGTTAAAGCAGTGTTTATACTTAATCTATATTGTCTTCCTTGGGATGTTCAGGTGGTGTTTACTGAAGCCTTGTGTTGTCCCCTTTGATGCTGCCAGTTTCACATAACAGGTATAAGGCTTGACCCAGAGTTCATATATATATTTCTGAAAAGTTGACTCAGCTCATATCCATAGGGTAGCTCTCAGATGCTTTGGAGAGAGATGCTTTGGCCTTGTAAATAGAGCTATGGGTTGTAAAGCAAAATAACCCATTTTTAATAGTTCATCCTCAAGCTGCTGAGAGAGCTGCTAACAGTCTGTTCTCATTTTCCTAGACATACAACATTAATTTTTTTATTTCTACATTTATATTTCTGGAATCTACATTTTTATATTCTTATTCTTGAACTCTTCCCTAGTGTCTGTCCCCGAGCAGTTTGTTGTGAGCATATTAAATAAAGCCCATTTGAATTAAAAAAAAAAGTTCTTTGGTATAATACAAGGCTCTGACCACAAGGAGGCATAATTGCACTGGATCTCAACTCCAAGTACTTCTAATATGATGGGTTGTAGAGATAGCTTGTATATATTGCCTTAATGGCCCAGGGAAGAATTTTGTGAGGTATCACTCATACAGATAGCATAGAGGTTATTTTTGGGCATTAGCCACCTCCCTCCCTGATTTGGGATCATGGGGAGACTTTGGCCATACAGATAAAGCAAAGGTCACCTAGCTATTGGTCACCTCTGGTCCCTCTGTGGGAGCATTGTATATCTGGATCTACAGAGAGCACAATCACCAGGCTATTAATGATTTCTGTTCCCAGCCTTCAGAGTGGAAAAACAAGCTATCCATTTCTCTTATTGTTTTTTGGGTTGAAAGTGTCAGTCAAGAGAGTTTCCTTCTCTCGAATCTAGGGCTACAGTGATCATAGACAACTATTTTATGTTCTTGCACATAGAAGCATCAATTGTATGTGAGTATGGAGGAGGCTGAGAGCTTCGGTTGTATGATGAGACAAAATAAAGAAATCACAGAGGAATAAAATTGTGGAATGAAATAGACAAGAGTGCAGGAGACACTAAGGGCTGCCAGGTGACAGTCATGGTCATAGGGTCAATGATTAAGCTGGGTCTAGAGTTCCCATGACTCTAGCTGGTGACTAGAACTGTGTTTTGCAATTGAGTGTCTGCAGTGTGCCAAAGGGTGGAGATCTCCAGCTGTGCAGGGGATGCTGAGCAACCACGTGGGCAGTGGGATCCAGGTTGCTCTCTGTCCACATTGCTCACACAAATGGTAGCTGCCTCTGTGCTCAGCTTTCCTGCTGCAAGTGCTTATGCTTAAGTGTATGTGCCTCCCCCTTGAGGCACAGCTCCTCAAAAGGATCCTTGTGAGCTTCCCAGTCAAGGCAGATCTCCATGGACAGATGGTGTCCAGTGTTCAGACTGTTCTTAGCTGCCATGCCAATGTCTTTATTTCCCATAATGTATGGACATCATCTCTAATTCCAACTATGGGTTGCTGTAGGCAGGGAAATCAAAGAAAAGCAGGATTGAATCTGATGTCCCTGGACCATGATTAATCTTTCTATATAAAAATACCCATCGTTTCTATGAGTCCAGGGAAAGAAGGAGTAAAGTTGCATTTAGTGCTTTCAGAGACAAAGACAGAGAATCAAAGAAGGACAAAGGCTGGGCTCTCTGCAAAAGCCATGGCCAGCAGAGTAATGGTCTGCAAGAGACAAGAAGGAAATGTGGTTGAACACACCTTAGTTAGCTAGTGTTGTTCACACTTCTAGATGTTGGGTCCAGGGGGTCGTGCAAAGGTGGGGACAGACCATCAAAGCCTAATAAACTAGAAGCAAACTTTATCCCAGAAACAAGAATCCTGTAAAAAATAAAATAAAAAATCTCCATGGAGCACAAAATGCTTATCAGCTAGCTGAGACCACAGCCAGAGATGGATTTTTTTAGGCTATGGTAAAAGGCCGGTTTCTGAATCCACCTTTTTATAGTAGGGGCACCAAGCATTAGGTCTGAACAAAGGAATTATTAAAATCTCAAGATAAAACTCAGATAGAGATTGCCTTATTTTACAATCTGCATTAACAGTTTTTTAGTTAAACCAGTGTTTGTCATTAATCTATTGTCTTCCTTGGTACTTCCAGGTGGTGTTTGCTGAAGCCCTGTGGTCTCTCCCCTTTGATGCTGCCAATTTCATATAGCAGGGATAAGGCATAACCCAGAGGTCATATATCTATTTCCTAACAGTTGACTCAGCTCATATCTGTAGGCTAGCTCTCAGTTTGCAGAGAGATGATATGGCCTTGTACATAGAGCTATGGGTTTTAAAGCAAAACATTCCATTTTCAAGCTGCTGAGACAGCTGCTGACAGACTGTTCTCATTTTCCTAGACATATGACTTTATAATTTTTTTATTTCTACATTCCTGTTTCTGAAATCTACATTTTTATATTCATCGTCTTGGACTCTTCACTAGAGTCTGACCCTGAGCAGTTTGTTGTGCATTTATTTAAGCCCAGTTGAATATGAAAAAACTTCTTTGGTGAATACAATGCCCTGTACACAAAGAGGCATAATTGCATTGGAACTCAACTCCAAGTACTCCTTCTAAGAAGAAGGGTTGTAGAGAGGTTTTGTGTATTGCCTTAAGGACCCAGGAAAACATCTTATGTGGTGTCAGTCATACAGATAGTGTCGAGGACATTTGGGGGCATTAGCCAACTCCCTTCTTGATTTGGGAGCATGGGGAGACTTTGGTCATACAGATAAAGCAAAGGTCATCTAGCTATTGGCCACCTCGGGTCCTGCTGTGGGAGCATTGTATGTCCTGGCTCTACAGAGAGCACAATCACCAGGCTATTAGTGATCTCTATTCCCAGTCTTCAGGGTGAAAAACCAAGCTATACATTTCTCCTATTGAAGAAACAATCCTGCATGTCTATCATTGCTGGTTTCCTTCATCTGAGGGGACAAGGACTTTGTGCTGCTGAACAGACAGAGACAGAGCAAGAAGAGAGAAACAGAATGAGAAAGAGAGAGAGAGACAGAGAGACAGAGACAGAGACAGACTGACAGATAGACAAGGATACAACAAAAAAAACTTCCTACACTTTTATTTCTTTCTAGCTTTGCTTATCAAATGTTATAGTGAAAACCAGCGCCTAATGCTGTTCACTGGCATTCATAGGTGGGCCTTGGCATTTGCAGCCCCTCCGCAAACACAATTTAAATGCCATGTGAAAAGGAGGCGTGGAGAGAACAAGGCTTAGAAGAAGCCCCTAAGAAAAGTTATTTACTGATCGTTATGACTGCTTTAAAAATATTTTTTGCTTGTTCTTAATTTACTTTAATGTATTCTTCCCCATGGTTTTTGCTTATTTTTGAGGTTAGAATCCGATGGCATCTCTCCCCTTCTTTTCCTTTCCTCTTTCAAGCCTGTCACATTTACCCTCCCTGCTCTGCTTCAAATTCATTGCCTCCTTACTGCATTCATTGCTTTTGTATGTGTGTATATAAACTTATATATATATGTGTGTGTGTGTGTGTGTGTGTGTGTGTGTGTGTGTGCACCTGTCCAGTCCTTATAACGTTTCTTGTTATGTATGATATCAGGGTTGAACATCTGGTGCCATACAACCTCGCCTGGGGGGTACCAGCTCCCATCCCCACTGTACTGGTTGTTCATTGTTCTTTGAGTATCACTGAGGCTTCATTGACTTTTCCTACCTGATCTGTATGTTTCCTGTCCATTGTTGTCATCCTTGGTCAGCTCATCTTTGGTCATTCATACTAGTGAAATTTTCAAAAAGTTTGGAAGTGAGTTCTATCTCTGGTCTTATGTAGAGAAATGGCATTCAAACGAATAAAAGACTCTAAGATTTCCAAAGGGCATCTATCCATCTAGTCCCTTACTGAGATGTGTGCTTCTCTAAACCAAAAGCCCCTGTCTCAGATAGTTGCTTCCAGATTGTCACTTCTAACCCTCTACTTTCGCTGGGAAAGTACCGCTTTTCTTTTCCTTTTTCTATCTCCCTTTTTCATAACCCTGCCAGAATGCCTCGAGACAAGGTTAAAATCTATTTTTCTGAAAATATCTCTAACCTTCAAAGAGACTGAACTTTTGCCAGACTTGAAACCAAGTTAAAAATAGGGCCTGAGCACATACAGGTTTTTACACAATCACACAGATAACAGGGACAGACAGCCAAACACACACAACAGACAGACCACAGACCACAAACTACAGGAAGGTGGAAACACAGGGAGAAAACTGAGGAATACACCTGGGGCTCTGTACCCACCCCTGGCCTCTAGACAAATGCCACGATTTAAACCTTTCTTGCAACATTATCTCATGGGTGCTTTTTCCATCCTAAATGGTGAATAAACTCTCCTAATATATCCTTCCTACTCTATTTTTGCATTCAGTTGTATGACTTTAAAACCTGCCCAAAAGAACCTCTTTCTTCAAATCAACAACTTAGAGATGCTAAACCAAGAAGTCAAAAATCATTCAGCTATAATAATGTCCAAACTGTGTCCCTGTCCAAATCAGCCTCAAGAATAGTACTTATCTATGGATAAAGTTAGAGGAAGGTGATTAAAGTTAGCTCAAGATGCAAGGGTGGGCTCTTCTGCTACAGGACCGGGAGGTTTTCCTACAAGAAGAGAAAGAATACAGAAAAGAGTTCTCAGAGTTCATTGCACAGACAAGAAAGACTACATGAGGATCGAGCAGGAATGCGGTCCTCTGCATGTTAGGAAGAAACACCTACCAGGTGAGGTGCCATACAGACAGGCTATTTGATGTCATGACAATTAGTGTACTAATCTTAGAAAGGGGAAGGCCAGTTCAGGTTCCCTCTCCACTATTGCTAGGACTCGTAGCTGGCATCATCCTTGAAGATTTCTGACAATTTCTCCAGCATCAGGATTCTCCCCAACCCCATAATGGCTGCTCTATCAAGGTACCTCTTACATTTCTCTCCCCCTCTGTCCCATCCCTGACTCGATCCTGGTGCAGTTTACCCAGAAGCTTTTAATTATTTTCCCTTCCTGGGACCCTGATGTGTGTGTCTCTTAGGGTCCCCCTTTTGACCTAACTTCTCTGGGTTTGAGGATTGCAGCCTGGTTATTCTTTGCTTTACATCTAATATCCCACTATGAGTGACTACATACTATGTTTGTCTTTCTGGGTCTGGGTTACTTCGGTCAGGATGCTTTTTCTAGTGCCATCCTTTTGCCTGCAAATTTCTAGATGTCATTGCTTTTTAGTGCTGAGCAATTAGTGACTACCTTACTTGTCATCACAGAACTACATCTAGTAACTGATGGAAGCAGATGTGGTGACCCACATCCAAGCACTGGGCTGAGCTCCTAGCATTCAGTTGAAGAGAGGGAGAAGGGATCATATGAACAAGGGTGGGGGGGTGAAGAGCATGATGGGAAAAACCACAGAGGCAGCTGACCCGAGCAAGTTGGAACTCACAGACTCTGGACTGATAGTTGTGGCACCTGCATGGTGTTGAAATAGATTCTCTAAGTGTGGGGTGACAGTCATGTATCTTGATCTATTGTGGGGCTCCCTGGCAGTGGGATCAGGACCTATTCCAGGTGCATGGACTGACTTTTTGGAGCTCATTCCCTGTGGTGGACTACGTTATTCAACCTTGATACAGAAGGAATGATCTTTGTCCTGCCTCAACTTGGTATGCCATACTTGTTGAGTCCCCAAGGAAGGCCTTATCCTGTCTGTGGAGTGGATGGAGGGTGAAAAGAAGGGGATGTAGGGGGCAGAACGAAAGTAGGGAGGGGGAACTGAGATTGGTATGTAAAAAAATATTATTTAAAAATATAAATTCCCCAAAGTTCTGTTGGCAAGCCCCTCTGCTCAGTCATTTTACAACGGCCGCCTGTGTGCAGAGGGCTCAACCATGCAATCAGTGTTCTGTCTCAGTTCTTTCTGTAATGCCATCCCTGGTGGTATATATGCCTTTTTCTCTTATAGGGATACTCATGCTAGTGACATAATGTCTTAATTATTTTAGCTTTATAGTGATTTCAATTCTTTGTTTTCAAAATCATTTTTATTACAGGACCATCTTGGAGATTTTTTTTTAGCATTTTGGCCTGTCACACAAAGTTTCCTTTGAGGCGATGGTGCTGTATTCTGGTCTTGTAGTATTTAAAACTGGTGTTCATGGACCATAGCGGGAGGTTTTCAGAAAGAAGACTTCTTATGAAAACTTAACTGAAAGAAAGAAGATGAAGTTCCTACAGTAGACGTTGAACCCAGAAGTGGGGGGCTATCCAGAGTCATCAGGATTTTGATCATAACATTTTCAGGATAGAGGCATAGGGTATGGGTGGTTTGGTGAGTCCAACTGGATTATTCATGAGGTTTCTAAATGGCTGTCATGTTCTATTTGTCAACACTTAAGGGCTCCAAGCTAGAATGTTCCTTTATGGGACAGACCTAACAGGGTATAGCACCTCCTGCTGCTGTTCTTGGCATCTGATCAGATCAAAGCCAAAGACAGCTGATTTAAGCACTATGGCATCTCTGGCCTCTGGACCAAGGGTCTATTGCCATCTAGCCATGGACCGCCTCAAAGCTGCTGCTGTGGGTGCCTACAAAACCCGAGTGATACATTTCTATCGCTTGCTCTCAACACTGATAGAAAAGCAGGAAACTCCTGTGGAGTTTATAACATATCCTTGTGTTTAGCCTCACTAATCTCTCCAAAGACAAGAAATAGGAAACACTGATATCATTCCCATTACACAGATGGGTACAGTGTGATAATGAGGCATTAGTGATACACTCTTGGGAAGTGATTGTCCTGCTCCATAGGGAGACAAGAAAGCACATGAAGTGTAGACGCACGTTTCGAATGCAGGGATTCTTTGTAACCATAAGAGCGGACATCTTAGGTGCCACTCTGTGGTAGGAGGGAGGGCTTGTTGCCCCAACCGAGTAGGAGGAGCAGGCGGCATCCCACCACCCAGCTAGCTTATACCTGAAATAACCATACAGAAATTGTATTAATTAAATTACTGCCTGGACCATTATATCTAGCCTCTTCTTGGCCAACTCTCACATCTTAATTAACCCATTTCTATTAAATCAGTGTATCACCACGTGACTGAGGCTTACTGGCAAGATTCTAACCTATGTTGCTCTCAGGCTGTAGATTCATGGTGTCTGCCTGACTCTGTTCTTCTTCTCAGCATTCTGTTCTGTCTTTCCCGCCTACCTGAGTTCTGCCCTATCAACTAGGCCAAGGCAGTTTCTTTAATAACCAATGAAAGCAACACAAATACAGAAGGACCTCCTACACCATTGTTGAGTCACCCCCATCTATGTTGCCCAGAGAAAAAAGACCCAGAGAAAATCATATTGCTAATTTTACAAGGCTATCCCAAGGCAGAGAGCATGTTGATTTGTTCTGAGTCAGCCTACTTCTGAAAGGACACCAGCTGTTGGTGTCTGAGATGAAAAGGGAAGGACCTGCAATGACCAATACTTGGTGTTGAACCCATGGACAGTTCCTATTTAGGTCAGCTCAGGTGGCAGGCACTTGTACACATTGTCCTCACAGACAGTGGGGAAGGGGTAACAGTTCTATCAAGTTCCACATCTCAGGGCAGGAGTCTGACAAGAATGCAGGCTGACCTGTATCTCTGTGACCATGTCCAGTCTTGAATAAATGGATGAACTCAAAAGCTAAGATGATAAGTACACGTACATGGACATGCATGTGCAAGGAGACCCTGGCAGTTCTAGTGAGTGGAGCTGAGGGATTGATGTAAAAAACACATATCAAGAAATTCTAAATGAGCAAAATGTTAGATTTCCAGGAAATAAGCAAGAATGTTGTAAAATGTGTTTTGCATGGTGTCAGATTCTGGCCAGGTTGTACATGAAAAATCTTCCTGCTTCCTTCCGGCAGAGAGAAAGCTGGTGCTGATTGGGTCAAGGAGAATCTGCTTCAGCTGAGCTGTCACTTCACCTGGAGCTTGCTGTTTGAAGACGTTGACATACCTGATTTGGAAATGAGAATCTCGGAGCAGGTCGAGCTCCTAGACATCATGAGCACAGTGGGGATGCACAACCTCAAGGCCTACGTGAGACACCTGAAAGGCCAGCCTGAGGGAGCCCTGCAGAGCCTGAAAGAAGCAGAAGCCTTGATCCAGGAGGAGCCATTGGGCAAGAGAAGCCTGGTGACCTGGGGCAACTGTGCCTGGGTGCATTACCACATGGGCAGCTTGGCAGAAGCCCAGACCTACTTGGACAAGGTGGAGAATACTTGCAAGGAATTTGCGAGTCCCTTCCGCTACAGGATGGAGTGTGCCGAGATGCACTGTGAGGAAGGCTGGGCCTTGCTCAAGTGTGGAGGACGGAATTATAGACGAGCCATGGCCTGCTTTGCAAAAGCTCTGGAAGCTGAGCCTGAAAACCCTGAATACAACACTGGCTATGCTGTCGCCGCCTATCGTGAAGACTTCGATGACAATAATATTTCTCTGGAACCCCTAAGGAAGGCTGTCAGGCTAAGTCCAACATATCCATATACTAAAGTTTATCTTGCCCTGAAACTTCAGGACGTAGGAGAAACAGAAGAAGCAGAAAGACACATTGAAGAAGCCCTCAGCAGCACATCATGTCAAACCTATGTCTTTCGTTATGCAGCCAAGTATTACCGAAGGAAAGGCTGCACAGACAAAGCTATCCAACTCCTACACAAGGCCTTGCAGACATCACCTGACTCTGGCTACCTGCATTACCAAATAGGGCTCTGCTACAAGCAACAAATGATCCAAGTGAAGACATCCAGAAACAGACAGACCCGAAGGCAGAGCAGCATGCAGGAATTGGCCCAATGGGCCATTTCTGAATTTCAGAAGACTGTGGAACTAAGGCCCACGTTTGAGATGGCTTACGTTTGCATGGCTGAAGTGCAGGCAGAAATTCACCAATATGAAGAAGCTGAGGCAAATTTCCAGACGGCGCTGAACGTGAAGAACCTTGCGGGTCATATAGAGCAGGACATTCATTTCCGCTATGGCCGTTACCAGCTATTTCATCAAAAATCAGAAGACAAGGCGATCACCCACTACTTAAAAGGTCTAAAAATAGAAGAAATGTCCTATGCCTGGAGGAAACTACTCAAAGCTTTGGAGAAAGTGGCTATCAGACGGGTTCAGCAGAATGTTCGACCTGTGGAGAGCACCAGCCTCCTTGGGTTAGTTCACAAGCTGAAAGGGAACTTGCACGAGGCCCTACTGTGCTATGAGAAAGCTCTGAGGCTCACTGGAGAGATGAACCCTGAGTTCTGAATGCAGCTCACCTCTGCGAAGATAATGTACCCATCACTGAGATTCCATCCCTCNGGGTCAAGGAGAATCTGCTTCAGCTGAGCTGTCACTTCACCTGGAGCTTGCTGTTTGAAGACGTTGACATACCTGATTTGGAAATGAGAATCTCGGAGCAGGTCGAGCTCCTAGACATCATGAGCACAGTGGGGATGCACAACCTCAAGGCCTACGTGAGACACCTGAAAGGCCAGCCTGAGGGAGCCCTGCAGAGCCTGAAAGAAGCAGAAGCCTTGATCCAGGAGGAGCCATTGGGCAAGAGAAGCCTGGTGACCTGGGGCAACTGTGCCTGGGTGCATTACCACATGGGCAGCTTGGCAGAAGCCCAGACCTACTTGGACAAGGTGGAGAATACTTGCAAGGAATTTGCGAGTCCCTTCCGCTACAGGATGGAGTGTGCCGAGATGCACTGTGAGGAAGGCTGGGCCTTGCTCAAGTGTGGAGGACGGAATTATAGACGAGCCATGGCCTGCTTTGCAAAAGCTCTGGAAGCTGAGCCTGAAAACCCTGAATACAACACTGGCTATGCTGTCGCCGCCTATCGTGAAGACTTCGATGACAATAATATTTCTCTGGAACCCCTAAGGAAGGCTGTCAGGCTAAGTCCAACATATCCATATACTAAAGTTTATCTTGCCCTGAAACTTCAGGACGTAGGAGAAACAGAAGAAGCAGAAAGACACATTGAAGAAGCCCTCAGCAGCACATCATGTCAAACCTATGTCTTTCGTTATGCAGCCAAGTATTACCGAAGGAAAGGCTGCACAGACAAAGCTATCCAACTCCTACACAAGGCCTTGCAGACATCACCTGACTCTGGCTACCTGCATTACCAAATAGGGCTCTGCTACAAGCAACAAATGATCCAAGTGAAGACATCCAGAAACAGACAGACCCGAAGGCAGAGCAGCATGCAGGAATTGGCCCAATGGGCCATTTCTGAATTTCAGAAGACTGTGGAACTAAGGCCCACGTTTGAGATGGCTTACGTTTGCATGGCTGAAGTGCAGGCAGAAATTCACCAATATGAAGAAGCTGAGGCAAATTTCCAGACGGCGCTGAACGTGAAGAACCTTGCGGGTCATATAGAGCAGGACATTCATTTCCGCTATGGCCGTTACCAGCTATTTCATCAAAAATCAGAAGACAAGGCGATCACCCACTACTTAAAAGGTCTAAAAATAGAAGAAATGTCCTATGCCTGGAGGAAACTACTCAAAGCTTTGGAGAAAGTGGCTATCAGACGGGTTCAGCAGAATGTTCGACCTGTGGAGAGCACCAGCCTCCTTGGGTTAGTTCACAAGCTGAAAGGGAACTTGCACGAGGCCCTACTGTGCTATGAGAAAGCTCTGAGGCTCACTGGAGAGATGAACCCTGAGTTCTGAATGCAGCTCACCTCTGCGAAGATAATGTACCCATCACTGAGATTCCATCCCTCCTAACTGACTGCTTTCCCCAGAACTGCATACTTGCTGGAATCCAAGTACCTAAATGCATTGGCTCCTGCCACCTCTTTCCCACCCTCATGGTCCTGCCTAGAAGAAACTTCTGTCCCCACTACACCTGCTCACTTAATGGCCAGGATTGACTCCTGCTGTTCTCGATGCTTCATGCCCTGTCACAGACCTTTTTCCTTATGTCCGTGCTGTGACAAAGAAAGTCTTCGTCATTTGCCTGCCAGTGTCCTGGACAAAGAAGTCTCCAATCAGAATTCATTTTTGATCATCAGAAACTCTTACTACAGTACAACCTCAGAGCAAAAGAGATGAGCGAAGGAGAGAGTTTGAAAGCAGGAGAGCTCTCGCAGTCCTGGACACCCATTCACAGCTAATGAAAGACTTAAGTGTCAGGACAGTAAATGCAAAGAAAACTTGCTGAAACTTTACAGACTGAAGATGACATAAGAAGTTTGCCTATTTTTTTTCTGTGCTATTGATAGTGTGTTATGTGTGATGCTTTTCCCTCCACTAAAACCTGTTCTTTAAAATTCACTGGAATCACAAGCTCTTTCAGTCTAATTTGTTGATAGTACTCCAAAGGTTAGTCTTTCAAGGTACTCAGGAGGGCATGGGATAGCGACACCAACCCCAAGGAGTCTAGTGGACAAGCAGAAGAGAAAACTGCGCACACGAGAGTAGCACGTGGTTTGTGAAAACATGAAGGTTATTTCATTCTACACAACACCGGATAGTAAGGGTGACTGATGCTACCCTGGTACCTGAGAGCTGCTATTTCTCAGTAGGGAAGATGATGCTTGGGATGGGCTTAGACTTCATCTGCCTCACCCTTGGGAAATTACAACTGATACTGTCTACAGATTTATCCATGTTAAGCCAATAACATGTTTATTAAATTCAAGCAAAGGAAAACTGTAGTGTCAGCTCTCAGGATTCATAAAGATGCTCCCTGGTAGCCCACATCAATGGAGAGGAAGAATAGCTGAGACGGGAGAAGAAAAGGAAATGGGAGAAAGAAAGATTGGGAATCAGCAAGAGGATATGCAGTTTGATTGAAAAGCTGGGATTTGGGTATTTGGCAAACTCTTCTCTTCCAGGAAACCATTTCCATTCTTGCCTCAGGGGAGACACTTTTACAAGACTTTTTAGGGAATCTTCTTCCTCTTCTCTTCCTCTTGCTCCTCCTCC
>LOEQ01005993.1:14003-35700 GCA_001685075.1 Bramus lutescens | reverse complement strand
CTCCTCCTCCTCCTCCTCCTCCTCCCTTTTGTTTTTCGAGACAGAGTTTCTCTGTAGCTTTGGAGCTTGTCCTAGAGCTAGCTCCTGTAGACCAGGCTGGCCTTGAACTCACAGAGATCGCCTGCCTCTGCCTCCAGAGTGCTGAGATTAAAGGTGAGCGCCACTAGCGCCCGGCCCTCTTTGTTCTTCTTTCTCCCCTCATAGTGTTGTCTCTCTTTCATTGTCCTGACTCTTCTCATTGACACAAAGTTGTGGCCTGCCCTACACAGCTATGCAAGGGACAATCATGGATCATACAGTGTGCATGTGCACAAGCACATACACACACAACACTAAATAAGTATGAAAATATTTAAATTAATAATAAGTAAAACCACTGTGCTTTATGGTTTGAGTATCAGGCTGTAGCTAATAGCATCACTATTGTTTACTAAATGTAGATTATGTATACTTAGTGACCAGTTCTGTTCCCAATGTTCCATGATGAACTGTAGTTCAAAAGAGGAGTAAGAATGATCCCACACAAAAAAGAGCCATAGATGAGTAGGAGGCCAGGAGGGGGCTGGTGATTGTTGGTGTTATTGTCAGAGTCAGGCCAAGAAAGATGCTGAGGAATCAAGCCAGGAGTCAAAAGGCCTAACCAAGTCATGGGCAAGAGCTGCAAGTCAGGTCCAGGTCTAGAAGGGTGATCAGGGGAAAGGGCCTTCAGTAGAGCAGACTGCATCAAGGGAGGGGACTAAGGTTGGTCACATGGTCCTCAGCCCTTGACACAAACATCTGGTATCAGATGATAGGTTAGTGTGGGGCTGTGACATCCCAGTGTCAGCTAATTGTCACTCTATGGATGATATCCAAGGGTGGAAGCCACACCTCTTCTTTGATCTGATTTGTCAGGTAAGTCCTTGGGCCTGATCTCCTTGAAATGCCCCTTAATTCACCTCATTTTTAATCTGAATAATAATCTTTTTTCCCACATACCATCTTCTTTGATTATCTGGGATTTTAACATCAAGCACACAGATCTTCACAGTCATTCCATGTCCATTCCCCCTTGTAAACTTACTCAGAAAGGCAGTAAAATAAACAAACAAACAAGGAAAACACAAAGTCCACTTTGTCTTATCTATATAGTATTTGAGGCATGGTCAAATTCTTAGTGGCTGGCTCCTGAAATACAACTGAGTCCTTCCTCTCCTACACATTTACCAGAAGCTCAGGAGCTATGAATTGTGGAGTGCTAGTCTTCAGCTGTTTCACAAGTTTTCTTATATTTATTTATTTAATCATTCCTACATTCATTTTGGTTTTTTGAGACTGAATTCTATGTGTGGCTCTTCCTGTTCTGGTACTCACTCTGTAGACCAGATTGGTCTTGAACTCAGATATCCACCAGTCTCTGTCTCTGGAGTTCGGGTTTTAAAGATGAGGAAAAAAAGTTGATGTAGGGTACCTGACATTACAGTGATTGACACTTCTATCACACTTTGTGACACTTTTTAAGAGTTCTCTTTGGTGGCTTCCTGTCTAGGACTGTTATGTGTTTTAGAGGAAGACAGTTTGAAAGATCCAATGTCTGTCACAAAAGCCTTCCATGTCTTCTCCTCTCAACTTTACCTGTGATGGCATTGATATCACTTTCACCACAAAAGCTGTCTCTGTGCTCTTTCCAGTCAGTGGGGACATGGGTCGTGATGCCCCTCTCAAATTCTGAGGACACTATAGAGCACAAACAGATCCCATGCTTCAGTTAGACCACTGACAGAGACCCAGCTGTCATAGGCTGACCTGTCAGAGGACATCAAGATGGCTACCCACAACAATCTGGTACCCTACATCAGCACAACCTACAGATATTGATGGCTTCATACAACAGAGGAGACCAAGGATATCCCCATAGCCTTTGATGGAAGTTCAGGTCACAGATTGAGCGAGAACACAGGCTGCATTAGCCCCATGGACCCAGACAGGGCCCTTTGCCACCCTGACCACGAATGTCACTATGGCTTCAGGTGACAGCACAGACCCCAGACATCCACATTTCCTTTGGTTATAACTTAGCCCTTAGACAGCAACACAGACCACTGCTGTAGCAGGGCTTGGGACTTAGACATAGGCCCTGACTGGGGTATGGCACAAACTTCTCCACAATGATCTTGTACGGAAGCCTCCTTTCCTCTCCCAAGTGTAAACCATTTGACAGTCTGGGCTGGATGAGTGCTGAGCCAAGTTGGTGCTCTTTCTGGCTCTATCCACTGGATAAAGTCCTCAAAATGGACTCTAGAACTGCTTATGAAATGGAGTATACTTCAACAATTGACAGCCTGAAAAATCTACAACATGGAGTAGCTTAGAGTAAGTAGAGCATGATCTGAGCTCCACATGCTGCCTGTTAGGCAGAGGCTGGATTGACTCCCATGTTACCCCAGGGTACTTGAAGGTTAGACTCAAGGAACCATGTGCCAGGCAATGATGGTGCTGTTTCCGAGGTGTTCTGTGTGGGCTCTCTGGGTTTCTCTCAAATTGTCCCAAACCTGGCCGAGCAGACAGTTGTCACAGGATGAGCATAGTAGTGTTTGGCTCAGCTAAGGCGCAAAGCGAGCTGACAGTGCAAGGAAGACGCCAATTTTAACTCAGAGCCTTATAAACCGTGGTCCTTTCAAACTGCCCTTTTAAAACATATTATTGGTATCTGTTTATGACATATGTAAAACATGTGTGAGTGTTTGTGTTTGTGTGTGGGGTGGATTACCAATGTGTCATGACATACGTGTGGACATCACATTAACCCCCTCTGGATTTAATTCTCTCCTCAACTATGGATTATGGCAACTGATCCCAGAAGGAGGCAGGATTGATAGCAAGCATTTTAACTCTGTGATATATACCAAGCCAGCTCACACCTCTAGGTTCTTCATAGTTAAACTTCATTGGGGGAAAATTACAGAGTCCTTTCTCTTATTGGTGTCAGTTGACTGAGGTTTAGGGCTGAACCTCCTTGTTAAGGAAAAACTTTGAGGAGAGGATACAATTACATCAAAGGGAGAGAAAGGTAGATACTTAAGTCCCCTTCAGTCATTTTTTAATGTTTGGAGGTGTGTAGGATGAGCTGTGTTTGAGGAGACAGGGATCAATGGCCAGGCTAAGGAAGTAGATATCAGTAGGGCTGAGAAAGCAGATTAACCAAGGAAACCAATATACTAGACTAACATACTTGACCTATACCTGAACCAGTCTGAGCCCCACCTTTTACAGTTTCCAAGACTGCTCTTCTTAGCCTTTAGGACAGGATAGCATCAAGGCTGTGAATACAGCACTATTTAGAGTCTTTGTTAAGGGGCTGTGACTTGTGGCAAGAGCCCTTTACAAACAGACACCTCAGGACAAGTTAAAATATAGCAAGGATCCATGGCTCTAGGCTCTGGAACATTGTCCTGGTTAATGAAGGGTTAACTCCTAAAGCCCCAGGTAGACTGAGAAGCTCGTTTTGTCATCCCATCAAGTCCACACGACTATGGTCTCACATCCAAGGAGACAGTGCAGAACTTCAGCTCTGTTAACTAAGAAGCAATTGTGCTGTGAAGATGCCAATCTTAGTACTTTATGGCCACAGCACTTCCATCAATGCCCATCTAACAGCATTTCCTGGTGCCAGGGATGTCTCTCTCTGGACAGAACCTTGGGACTGACAAGTCAGTCTGTTTCAGAGCCTTCTCCCCATTGGTTCAGAGGAGAGAGCAAGAACATCAACCCCTGTTTGCTTTGAGTTTCCCCACGGAAAATAAACGCAGGCTTAAGTTTCATTTTCTAGTTTCATTTTCCTACTTCTGGCTTCAAGGAGGTACTTCAGTCCACATATTTCCCAGTCCCTGTCTGAAGAGTCCAAGAATAAGAATTTAGAAATGTGGATTCCGGAAACAAAAATAGAGAACTAAAGAAAGAAAGTTGTAAGCCTAGGAGAGTGAGAGAAGGCTGTCAGGAGTCAACTATTAACAAAGGATTACTTGGCTTTACAAGCCACAGCTCTGTCTGCAAGGTGTAGTGACCCTCTGCAAACTGAGTGTCATCTTATAGATACCTACCCCTCACCGCCTGGCTACTCATGACCAGCAATTAAGGCGAACTGAGTTAACTTTTTTTTAATGATGGGATGTATCTGACTTTTTGGTTATGCATTTTCCCATAGTCATCCCTGCTACACTATCAGGGGAGTGTAGAGCTTTGGTAAACACCATCAGAAAGTTTCAGAAGAAGACAGTGGGCTAAATACAAACAATAGTTAACTACAAAACTCTGTTAATGGAAATTGTAAAAAAAAAAAAGCAATTTGTATCTGAGTTTTCTCTCGAAATTGTAAAAATTCCTTTGTTACTGCCTAATGCTTGTTACTTCTTGCTATGAAAAGGGGAAGTTCAGAAATCGTTTTTTGTCACAACCTTACAAGTCCATCTCTGGCTGTGGTCTCAGCTAGCTGATAAGATTTTTGTGCCACATGGAGATTTTTTTTTAATTTTTTTTTCCTGGAATGAAGTTTGCTTCTGGTTTAATAAACTTTGGTGGTCTGTCCCTCATCTTTTTGTGACCCTGTGGACCCAACAGTCTGAGATTCTGTTTGGTGAGAAAGTCCACAAGACAGCAGAGAGACAAGACAGGATTCTGAGTAGTCCTGTCCTGGTGAAAACCCAAAGAACTGCAGCCACCTTCACAGCAGCCATGGGTAAGGATTCCCCTACTCTGTAGTTTGAGTGAACCCACAGCACAGACATTTGCTTGTGGCCAAGTCTACCTGAGTCTGCTCATATTCCTTTGCTCTGTCCTCTGGCTTCTCTTTCTACTCTGAGAAGGGAACAAGGCTGCTCTCTGTCCCAGTTGCCCACACAAATGGTAGCTGCCTCTGTGCTCAGCTTTCCTGCTGCAAGTGCTTATGCTCAAGTGCATGTGCCTCCCCCTTGAGGCACAGCTCCCCAAAAGGATCCTTGTGAGCCTCCCAGTCAAGGTAGATCTCCCTGGACAGCTGGTGTCCAGTTTTCAAACTGTTCTTAGGTGCTGCCAATGTCTTTATTTCCCATAATGTGAGGACACAATCTCTAATTTCAGCTGTGGGCTGCTGTAGGCAGGGAAAGCAAGTTCAAGCAGGATTCAATCTGATGTCCCCAGACCATGACTAATTTTCCTACAGAAATCTGTCCATCATTCCCAAGTGCTCAGCAAAAGAAAGGATAACTATGGTCACTGATGCTGCTCTTTCTGGGGGCCCCAATTTCATGCCACTCTCCATAGGAGCTGAAATATCACATGACAGGAGGGAGGAAGCATCACAGTTGTTTCTCTTGGAGACTTAGACAGCTGCTGGCGAGATGGCTGAGGGGGTAAAGGGCTTGCCAAGGAAGCATGAGAATGGCAGCCTCGGTGCTACTACTGAGAAAAGAACTGCAGGCCACTCGACTTTCTCAGAAAACAAGCAGGTGAAGACCAGTGCCTAATGCTGTCCTCTGACCTTCATATGCATGCTTTGGCATTAGTGTCACACACACACACGCACACACACACACCTATGCTTTCATGCACACGTGCACACATGCACACACAATTTAAACACCACGTGAAAAGGAGGACTGAGAAAAGAAGAGAGTTAAGAAGAGGTCAGTTTTAGATAATTAATTATTGATAAACATTTCTGTTTGTTTTTCCTTAATATTCTTTAATATGTTCTTCAAAATATTTTTATTTTTGAGATTATGATTTAAAAACATTTCTTCATTCCCTCCCTCTTTTTGTTTTTCCTCCTTGAAATACTTATTACCCTCCCTGTTCTGTTTAAAATACATGTCCTCTTTCTTCATTCATTATCATTGCAATTGTGTACATACACACACACACACACACACACACACACACACACAAAGTTCATGGCACAAACAGGAAAGACTACCTGATGATGGAGCGGAAATACGGCCTCGGCCAGGCCAGTCAGGAAGAAACACCTACAAGGTGAGGTGCTATATAAGCAGGCAATTTAATCTGACATTTATAATTTTCTAAGTTACATAAAACAAAGTTCTGTTGTGTAAGCCACTGGGCCCATAAGATTTTCCTATTGCAGCCTAGGCAGGACTCACTCATGCAGTCTGTGTTTTCTATTGGGTCTTTTTGTAACCCCACCCCTCCACGTTATATATACCTTTTTTGTACAGGGCTACTTATGCTAGAACCACAATGTGTTTATTGTTTAGGTTATACGGAGTCCAATTCTATGTTTTCAAATTTGGTCTTATTATTGGAAGGTCTTAGGGATATCATAAAATTTGGAGGTTAAAAACTTCATTTCAAATCTGTCTTGTGCCTACGAATAGGGATTGCATTGGATCTGTGGTTCTTTAGGTAGTTGCATCATATTACTGAGAAGTTGAAAACAAGGGACTTTCAGGGTACTTGGTCCCATTTTAACAAATTTAGGAATGGACTAAAAACAGAACTCCAGGATAATTTATTGCAATTTAATTGGAAAGCCTCGGGGTAGGGAAGCTGTCAGTCTCAGTAGTTGCTCAGAAAAGGAGAATGGGAAAGAACAGGTGGGACATGCGGGCACATTGTCTTGAGTCTTCATGAAGGACAGCTACGTGGTATACACACAGCCATGTGACTGGGAGGGGAGCCTTAGAAGAGTAGGAAAGCAAGGGTGTGGTGGGAGTGGGTGGAGTAGTTACAGATTCCCTGGTCCAGCCTGAACTCACAGCAACTGCTAGGAATTATACTACAAGGAGAAGAAATTCTGGGAAAGAAAGCGTTGTCACCTCACGAAAGGGATAAATATTCCTCCTATCTCTTCAGCCAGACTGAAGGTAAACTTGCCTTTCCATCGCGGATCATTGGCTTCATCTGTGCCCTCCCCAACTACAATAGCTCTCAATGGAGGGTACAGGGTAGGTCTCCACCTAGTGGTAGATCTTCTAACATGGGCTAGGAGGGAACAGCTTTCCCTTCGTGGGCCTTTAATGAGCCACATGAATGTTGCCCACCTCATTAGTATGGGTTTTCATTCCATTGCTTCCCATTTTAATGTCTTTGAGAGATGCTATGAGAAGGCCCTGAGACTCACTGAAGCATTGAACCCCGGGTTTTGAAGCACAGCTCACGAAGTGACATATTAAGTGTTCTCACGGCTCATTGTTCTCTTCTTTTGTAGCTATTGCTTTAAATATGTCGACCCAGATGAAAAACGTTGAAGGGGATTCCTTCTCTGTATCCTGCCTTTCTGCAGGCCTGGTTTTTGTTTATTTAGTTGGTAGGGTTTGTTTTTCTTCTTGGAGCTGTGTCTGTGACAGGCGCTTCCATCCTCCTATCACACTTGGCTGCCCTCCCTGACCATGGTTGATTCCTGCTCTTCTAGACACCTGTGTGCTGCTGGACCAACAAGAACCACTTTCGCTATGAGTGCCCCTTTGGAGTTCATGACCTACACCCTCAGCCTTCGAGTACCCTGATCAAAGGGCATTTCACCAAAGAAGGCTTATTTTTCACGCTTGAGGAATCTCAGACATTCAGCAATATGTNCCTCCCCAACTACAATAGCTCTCAATGGAGGGTACAGGGTAGGTCTCCACCTAGTGGTAGATCTTCTAACATGGGCTAGGAGGGAACAGCTTTCCCTTCGTGGGCCTTTAATGAGCCACATGAATGTTGCCCACCTCATTAGTATGGGTTTTCATTCCATTGCTTCCCATTTTAATGTCTTTGAGAGATGCTATGAGAAGGCCCTGAGACTCACTGAAGCATTGAACCCCGGGTTTTGAAGCACAGCTCACGAAGTGACATATTAAGTGTTCTCACGGCTCATTGTTCTCTTCTTTTGTAGCTATTGCTTTAAATATGTCGACCCAGATGAAAAACGTTGAAGGGGATTCCTTCTCTGTATCCTGCCTTTCTGCAGGCCTGGTTTTTGTTTATTTAGTTGGTAGGGTTTGTTTTTCTTCTTGGAGCTGTGTCTGTGACAGGCGCTTCCATCCTCCTATCACACTTGGCTGCCCTCCCTGACCATGGTTGATTCCTGCTCTTCTAGACACCTGTGTGCTGCTGGACCAACAAGAACCACTTTCGCTATGAGTGCCCCTTTGGAGTTCATGACCTACACCCTCAGCCTTCGAGTACCCTGATCAAAGGGCATTTCACCAAAGAAGGCTTATTTTTCACGCTTGAGGAATCTCAGACATTCAGCAATATGTGAGAGCAAATTAAATGAGCAACGATGAGCATTAAAAAAGGAGGAATTCAGGATTCCCCTACAGTATTCCAGTCCACATTTCCATTCCTACAGGCCCCATGATAGTCATAACCTGCTGGTTGATGTGTTCAACCTTATATACAACTTTTTATAGCAAGTTTCTGATCTCATGCAATGGCAGTGAATGTATATGGTCCATATACATTGACATTTATTTAGAGTTATGGAAACTTTCAAAGTACTCAGGGAATATAGAATAAAGGGGTGGCCCCTTTGGAGTGTGCAAACTAAAATTGGCATAAACAGCTTCATGACACGGCTTAGATTATTGAGGGTTGTGTGATATCATCTTGTTATTTTTCTAACCCTACCACACTCAATAAAATCTGCTGATATCACAGAATTTTGAGAGTATTTTGTTTGTGGCATTAAGACCCATATTCTGTGTTTTATGGATCAGAACACAGCAGAATCAACCAACATAGGGTTACGAGGGACAAAGCAATAAACCCCTGGGAATATAGACTACTGAATCTTAAAGAATACAGGGGGAAAAGATGGTAAGGTATCAGAAGGATGTCTGAAAAACTCATAAGAAATCATAGTATTGGCTATCTACCTAAAGGGCCCATGGTATTTGTATGTCAATATATACAGACAGAGTTGAAATGAAAATTTCCCATTTTGGCTCAAAATGTTCCCCTCCAAGAGCCATGGACAAACAAAAATCCCAATACCAGACATGAGAAGCCCCCTTTTGAGTTGTTGGTTAGAGTTGTCTAAGAGACTCCGAAAACATTAAAGGGCTATTTCTGCTGCTCTTGGTTGCCCCCTGAAGGTGGGAGATAAATTTCTATTGCTGAATACAACATGCACTTTAGACATAGGGCCCAGCAGAGCCAAGGTGTTGTGGGGATTCTTTCAGCCAATAGCCTTTAAGATACCAGCCCACTTTCGGCGTGGTGTCATGTATAAGTGCAGATGAAAAGCGTGTGTGGCCCCATTTTTTTCTGCCAGATTTGGTTCCAGTTCTCAGTGCATGCAGGAGCCTACAGATCACTACCCTTACTATGAGTTTATCCCCAAATAATTAAACCTTTGTTATACTCCATTCCGGGCTATTGTGGAACTCTTTGTTAATACTACAGTTTGGCACCCACATGGCCTGAGTCCACACCATTGCCTGGCCCTGCCCAGATCTGCCATGGCCTTCACCCACCCCATGCAGCTGAACTACCTCTCTGGTGCAGCTGTGCACAGCTTGGATTGGCTGGCCTGCCATGCGATTTGGCAGTTTCCTGTCAGCTTATGCCTTCATGACTTGGTTTGAATACCTGCTTACTGCGTGGGCCTACTACGCAGCTGAGTTACCTGCCTGCAGATTCCTGCCACAATTCCTCCAGGGCTTCTCTAGCCCTTGGCCCATGTGGCCCACTGTCCCAAGTGAGGATTTGCTTTTGAGGTCCAACTGCTGCCAACTTGCTCTGATCAGGCCAAGCTCTGACCCCAGGAACTCTCTAACCCTGCGCCTGGAACACAGGTTTGCATTCCAAGCTTGGATCCACAAGTGCCAGTGGCCCACGATCGGGCTAGTTACCTCAAGGCTCATGAGTGCCTACAAGCTCTGGGTCCCTTGAACTTCTGCCCAACTCAACTTTCTCCATGTGCGGGTATGCTGCTTTTAAGAATTTAACCAATTGTTAACAATTCTGCTAAGTCTCAGAAAATTCAGGTCCTGATCTAGGACTTGCCTTACTGCCATAACTGTGACACCTGCTGGCCTGTTGCGGGAGCTCCTTCCGCTCCTCCAGCCAATAGCCACTAAGATACCAGCCCATTGGGGCATGGTCTCTCTTTCTTTAAAAAAGCAGCAACTGCCCTCCACTCGCTCTCTGGCTTCCAGCTCCACTTCCGGCAGTTAGGCTCCTTTCCTGATTGTGCAGAGGGCTGTGGTCTGGGATGGTGATCTGTAAGTTTTCCCCTTTAAATAAATNNCTGTAAGTTTTCCCCTTTAAATAAATAACTATTCTATTAATTATAATTCCGAATTGGTGTGGGATTGTTTATGACTTATGCCTTCACTGGCCAGTCAAGATTATTATACCTAAAACAATTTTTCTGAAAATTATAATGGTGGTGAGTTAATATGATAACTAAATAATAGATGGATTGGCTAATAAATAAATAAATAAATTTGAAAATTTGAAACCAACCCAAATATAATGGCAAACAATATCAGCATTCAGAAATTCAACAATGTTTTTGTTTCTACTTTGGATGGATTTCTGCAAGAACTATGTGACCTACCTGGTATTTTTGTGGCCATAGTGGTTGTTAGTTTTGTTCTTTATATTATATTCTTAAAGAAATGGTTTGATAATAGAATCAACAATGAGAAACTTTTAGAAATAATACAATAGTTACAGACTGGTAATGAGAGGTTATCTGAAAATATTCATACTGTTGAAATTGACAATCAAAATCTGTTAAAAAGTTATGATAAGCTAGCAGATAGAACATTCCTTTAGGAAGGCAATCTACACACCATCCAAATAATCTCTAAGGATGAGCAGTTATCATTAATGGAAAAATTTAAAACCTTAGGACTCACATGTTAATTGATTTGATGAAATAATTGGAAATATTCGCAGGTCAAGACACTCAGACCTTAGAAAAGATAGTGATAAGAAGATTTGTACTGATGAAGGAACTTGCCAGAACTGTTAAGCAAGGAGAGGGGATACAAGCAAAGGAAAATAGTAAAGATTTACCATCACCAGTACTCTGAGAGTCAGAGATGACTTATCAAGAGATTTAGCTACTTATCCTATTACTATTACAAATACTCAAAACCAAAAAGGATATACAGAATGTAAATAGGAACCTATATGTATGAAAGATCTAAAAGATATTATGCAAGCAGTATTATCTTACAGCATGCATTCACCATATGTTAGGGAGTTGGTAAAGACCTGGGCTTCAAGAAATAAGGCTACTCCACATGATTGACTTCAAATAGTCTCAGCTGTCCTAGAAGATGGTCTACAGTTGCAGTGGAAGTGCTATTGGAGAGAGGATGCTAAAATCCTAGAATATCAAGATAGAAAGAGTCAGAGGATTTAAGGCTTCTTAAGAGCAGATTCTTGTTGAGGGCCATTATGCTGATCCAGATAGTCAAGCGACACACAATAAACTCATCTTGTCCCTTTGTCGTACAGCAGTCTTGGGACAAGATTCAAGAATCAGAAAGAACTGAATCTGATATTAAAGTCATACAAGGCCCAAGTGAACCCTTTAGTGACTTTTTACAAAGATTAACTATAGATATACAAATAAGGGCAAAAGATCCAGAAGCTAGGTGAGTACTTATTGAATCCCTGGCTTTTTGAAAATGCCAACTGAGAATGCTAAGGATATTTGGGCCTTTAAAGGTCAGGTCAGCACCAATGGATGAATAGATCCTACACACAGCCAATGTTGAGTCATTTCACTCTAATACTGAGACTTGGGTAGGAGAAGCAATTTCCAATGGTATGAAGAGACACCAAAATACTAAATGTTTTAATTGTGATGTAATAGGCCATATGAGATGGGATAGTAGACAGAGCATTCCTAGAAATAATGTTTCTTCTGGGAATGACAAAATAGAAGGTTTTAAACTTCTGGAGTATGTAGAATATACAGCAATGGCAGACACTGGACCAATGAATGTAGATCAACAAGAGTCAAACAAGATAACTTGTTACCACTGGGAAATTTGGGGGAGCCTATCATAGGCCCCCAAGTCAAATGTGGTCCAGTCATTGCCAGTCACTATAAAGGACATGCCTCTCCAGGAAAATTAGAAAATCCAGGGGCTGCTTTAAAAACAAACAAACAAACAAAAAAAACCCCCCAAAAAACCCAAAACAACAACAACAAAAAAAGTACTGCTCTGGATGATAGAATAATCATGAGGATGAATCAAAAATTCTAGTAGAAAATAGGAAATGTATGCTTTGACAGACTTCTATAAATGTCCAAAGACCAAAGCTGAGAGTATGAATAAATAACATTATAATTGAAAAATTATTGGACATGATTGTGGATGTGACTATTATTACTCCAGAATCTTGACATCTGAATTGGTCTCTTCAGGAGGCAGGTGTTCAGATCCTAGGAATTGGAACCTGATCTCAAGTGGAACAAAGCATGAGATGGGTTGAATGCACAGGAGCAGAAGGACAGAGAGGAAGGCTGAAGCCATATGTAGCAAATAAAGCAGTGAATCTATGGGGTTGTAATCTTTTGCAGCAATGGAATACCAAGGTTAACATTCCTGCAGTTCAGAAATGAAACATAAACCAACTCATGTTTCTGGGAAAGCTATTATAAGGTACTATAAAAAATCTTCAATCATTCAGACTGTACAAAAACACAGAATGACTAGCAAGCTCTCAAAAATACCAACTACCCTACCTTTAAGATGGTTAACTAAGAAACTGCCAACCTGTAGGATTGTGTGGCATACCTATAATATGCTTTGTACTATAATAAGTAAAAAACTGTTTCCCTTTCTTAGAAACATATGCTGGAGCATTGTCTGTTTTTATTTGTGCAGGTATACCCATGATGGCCATAACTTCTAGTAAATGTGTGATTACTGAATCAGAAAAAACCTAACCAAATACTCAGAGGCTATCTGCAATTGTGCCAGACAATAATCTTGAAAATTAACCAATATTTTAGTTTTTACAGTATCCTATAGAAATAATATCACCCCCATGACAGGTGGAAGTAATTCTAGAAAGCGATGTCCCCTCTCCCAAAAAACTTTGTCCTCACGTTAAGAACATCTGCTAGTGGTTGGTTATAAGTGATATAAGATTGGGAGTAGAAACAAAGCAAGCACAGGGATCTCTTTTGTGGGAAAAAAATGGATGGGATGGGGTAATAGGTAGATTAGTGTTTCTACTTGCGAGCTATTATTTATAGACAATTTACATTGGTAGAGATTCTTGTATAGTGATACAAATCCAAATTATATTTGTTATATTGAATATGCTCCTATTTCTGTTTACAATAATTGTTCCCCCAATCAAAGCTATTTTGTCATATTCAAAGCATGCATGTTTCTACCTCTCCTTAAGATATCTTGCATATTGATACAATTTAACATATACTTATAAATGAATGATAAAAAGATTCAAGAGCTAAGCATGGAGCCATAAACCTGAAATCCTAGAAGCAGAGAGGCTGAGGCCAGAGAATGTGAATTTGAGACAAGCTTAGGCTACACAGAGAATTCCAGGCCAACCTGCACTACAAAGGAAAACCTACCTGAAAACAACAGCAACAATCCAGTCTGCCAAGGAAGAGGATGAAGAGTTGGAAGACTCTTCTGATGGCTGAGTGAAATGAAGTGACAGATGCTGAAAAGTTTGAGTGACCCATTGCCACCCTGGATGGACCTTATCCTTTAGCAAGACTAGTCTCAGTGTCCTCACACACCGATGGGAGGGGATGCACTCAGCTGTCTCTGGGTACCCAAAAATTTGGTCAAAGAATCAGCTGCTAACTGTGCCCAGACTTCAGCTGGATCTTGGGGACTGGAAGGAGAGGGTCAGTTCCTAGAGCCACTGATTACAGCTGGATTGGCTCAGTGATCAGATAGATATTCCATGCCTTGGACAGTGTGTTATGTGTTCATAATTTTCCATCAAAAAACCCTTTAAAATTTCACACACGTGTATAACGTATTTTGGTCATAGCCATCCCAACCACCTCCCTCTCTATTCTCCTAGTCCTCCCCGACATGTTTCCCTTTCAACTTCTTGTCCTCTCTTTTTCATAAATAACTGCCATCTGCTCCTTAGAAAGGGGTGTAGAACTCAGAAGTCACCCCATTCCTCGCAGAAGAAACTTTGAGAATTACTATTACTAACTCAGTTTGCTGTTCCACTACACACACAACTATCTGTATTCTGAGTTGAAACTTTGAAATTTATTATAGAATTTCAGCTTGTCATACATATTTGCCATAGGATCATTGTCAGGAACACATGTAAATGCATGGTAGAACAAAAGAAAAGGGAGCAAAGAATATTCTAGTGTTAAACAAAAGTGTTATGTGAGCCCGGAATCCTGTTTCTCTGGGCCATTAGTGATAAGACCTGTTGACTGGAAAATTACATGGCTAAGATGGACAGGGGAGTCAGGAAGAGAAAGCAGTTCTTCAAAAGTGTTCCATAAAGCAATTAAGCAAGAGCAGCCTGCTTAGCAACACTTGACAGAAAGGCTTCTCCATGTTCAAACCTTGTAGCCACCACTCCACAGCAAACTTCTCTCATAGTGCAGAGTTGAGCGCCTGCACTCTGGTACACTTCCTGTTGTCCTCGGGCTCAGGTGCTGTCAAGAAAAGGCTGTCTGTGCCTCAAAGAGTGTCCCCACCTCACCCCCCACGCCCAGGTTCTGACTTATTCCCTGGAGAGGCCGAGAATCCAGTGCGTTTTGCTCCTGCAAGTTTTCATCTGCGGCCTATGCTTGCTCTTTCACCTCTTCCTTCCCAATGGGTTTTTCATTTCTGTGAGACTGCAGGAAATCTTTCAGAGAAGCAAGGTCTTCAGACTTCTGGTGCTCCTCCTGGAGGTCGCAATAGCGCTGGTAGAGCTGCTGTTCCTCAGCAGGAGGACTCTCCTTGCTGAAGACCAACTGATAGCATCTTTCTACTTCCGGGAAATCCATGAGATCTGAGTAGGAGTTCAGAGGACTCCGCCTCCTCTGAAGAGCCTGATGCATGTACTCCATCGTCAATCTTCTCAGTTCCTCCGTCATCTCCTTGCTCTCCTGGGTTTCAGCATCTCCTGTGTTCTTCAATTGCTCCAGTTTCTCCCTGTAATGGGCCATGACCGAGCAGTAGAGGGGACTGTTGTGTGCCGTGGATCTTAGTGCTCTTACAAGGAGTTCGATAGCTCTGTCTAGGTTACCCTTTCTCCTGAAAAACTGGGCTGCCTTTTGCAGGACATCTGTTTGATCAGGAGCTTTTCTCAGGGCATCTTCAATCAATTGTTCCCCTTCAGCTTCTTCTCCCTTCCTCTGCAGTTTCAGGGCCAAGAGAGCTTTGACATACTGGTTCTTAGAATTCAGCTCCATGGCCTGCTTTAGAGCATCAACAGAGAACTGCTTCTCTGGGTTTTCTTCTAGACGGTATACAGCAACTGCATGTCCAGAAGAGCACTCTGGATCACTAGGCTTCTCTTCCAGGGCCTTTTCAAAGCACATTTTAGCTCGTTCATTCCTTCCACACTTTAGGTGTGTCCATCCTTCCTCACAGTCAAGTTCCGGACATTCCATGCTGTAAGGATTTGCAAACTTCCTGCACACATGTCTCACCTTGTCAACATAAGCTTGGGCTTCTGAGAGCCGGCCCATGTGATAGTAGACCCAAGCATAGTTTCCCCAGGTGACCAGACATCTCGTTTCTGCTTGATCATCCTGCTTTGGCTTCTGTAAGTTTTCAGCTTGCCCTAAGCACTCCAGGGCTGCCTCGTTTTCACCATCTAGGTGCTTTATATATGCCAGCAAGTTGTACATTGTCGCTTTGTGCTCAGAGTTTAAATATTCAATCTGGTTACACACTCTGTCTTCCATATGAGTTGAGATACTTCCTTCCCTGAATAAGTTCCAGGTGAAATGGCACTTCAGCTGTGGAAGGATTTTTTCCAGAAAGTTCCTGGTGTCCTCACTGTGGAGAAAACAGACATGAATGCTATGATGAGGACCCACACATCTTATGTATCTCTTGATGGTTGGTTTTACTTGTTAGTTTGACTGAGCCCCCAGGAGACTGAAAAACTATCTTCTTGTGGATGCTGGACTGAGTGTACAGGGTGAACCATGGGCTCTAGGCTGTATTTGCTTTCTGGCTATGCTTTGCAGTTGCTAGTTTCTCATACATCGATTAAACATTCAAGATTTGTTCACATTTGCACCCTTTCCACTCTTCCCACCTGCCTGCCACTCCTTTCTGTTGTCCTCATGCAGAGTTTCACACATCTGATGCATGAGGCATTTTTCACAACCTGTGGTCTGTATTAAATAGCCCCATCTCTTGGCCCTCTCCCCTTAGCCCTATGTCAGATCTGCTCAGTCAGTAGTTTAGAGATCCTGCAAATTTGCCTTCTCATTTTACAAAAGTCAATTATCATTATTAGGGCACATAGTACAATTTGAGAGGCTGTAATACACTGTCTCTACTCCTAGTTTACAGGGTAGAGGGAACCTAGCAGGTCACTCAGAGGACGGTCCTGATAACCTGCTGCTCTATTTCGATGAAACGAATTTCTAAGCTGAGTGTGTTCGTGCACATCTTCAATCCCAGCACTTGGGAGGAAGGAGTAGGCTGATCTCTGTGAGCCTGAGGCCAGCCAGGGTGACAAAATTAGACCTTGTCTCAAAAAAAAAAAATAAGATAAAGTAAAATAAAAAAGTAAATTCAGCTCTAAGTGATCTAATCACATACCAGAGTTTTAGATTACAGAATTAATAATGAACACACTTGATGAAGATTCAGGACACTGATTAGGAGATAACCACAAAACAGCAATCCCCAAATCCTGGTTTAGTCTTTTTAACTATAAGAAAATATGGTAGAAGCAGAATCCCAGAAGATGCCTCCTCGGTCTCAGATTTCCTGGGCCAGATTGTTCTCGCAGGGGCTTGACCCATGCTTCTTCAAGGCCTTTCCCGCCTACAGCTCTCATCTGCTTCTTCCTCAAACTAACTGTAAAGAAAAAGATGCTGTAATGGTTAATTTTCCTTGTCAGTCTGATGAGATTTATAATTGCCGCAGAAGCACACCTTTGGGCATCTCTAGGAAGGTTTTTCCTGAAAGATTTAACTGGGAAGTGAAAACTCATCCTAAGTGTGGGAGGCACCTCCCTAAACACAGAGCAGGCTGGGTTCCAGCATTCACGTATCTCTGCTTCCTGATTGAACAAAGTATGACTAGCTTATGCTGTTGCTGCTGTGACTTCTCTGCCAAGCCTGCACCCTGACACTGTGAGCAAAAGTAAACCTTTCTCCCTTAAGTTGCTTTCATCAGATATTTTGTCACAGTGGACCAAGCCAAGTTACTAATACAGAGGCACAGACATAATGCACACATTGTGAGACAGGTTATGAGAAAGTTGGACAAACGCACATTTAATCTCTAGACACTGAAAGACCACAGCTAGAAAAGCTGTACATAGAACAAGAGCTTTTCATGAGACTTTGCCTCCTGCAAAGTCTCCCCAGAAGGTACCAGGTGCTTTTCCAGGTGTTTATTTACCCTGTCTTGTGATTTTAAACATTGCTGGGAAGAGCAGTTCATGCTGCCTCTGTCCTCACAGAATTCAAGGATGTAGACATCTGATCAGTGTAGTCTAAAGTTCTCAGACTTGATTAGATTGGTGACTCTAGACATACCCAAACACAAACCACAGGAAAGCCCCATGTGCAGGCTAGCCACTAAGGTTCTGGGCAGATCTTGGCTTTCTGGTCAGTCATATTCACCACTAACCCCAGTCTTCTCCCAGGCCAATTATATAGGAAGGAATAACCCAGAGTAGTTGTAATTGTAATTACAACTCTGACATTGTTAAATATTTNTCTTTTATTCTTTCTAAGGCTCCACCAATGACAGAACCTCAGCAGGTAGAGTTAAATTTAAGAAAATCACATTTGCTATGATTTTTTTTCTTACAATCTAATGCACTTACTTTAAGGAGATAATTTGCTGAGTCTCAACAAATGTGTATATCTATGTAACCACCTAGACTCCTTATAGGTTACTGCGGACATCCCATAGGAGCCTGTGTGGACTCAGGTTACTGCGGACATCCCATAGGAGCCTGTGTAGACTCATAGATTACTGCGGGCATCCCATAGAAGCCTGTGTGGACTTCATACTCTATCATTATTACCCCTAGTCACCACTCTTCTGCTTCCTGTAACTAGAAATTCGGCAGAGTTTATATTTTTGAGGGAGAATTGTTTTCTCCTGTCCTCCAGAATTTCACAGTCATAAAAATAACTAAATATTGAGGCTTGGTTCCATATAAAAATTAATTTTTAAAGAACCCACAAAACTAAAAACCTTGCTCATCTCTAAGAATCATTTATTCCACCTCAATCCTGAAGTGATCAAACATTTCAGCACCTTGAGTTGAATTTGCAGTACTAATTCCAACTCTCCATAATGTTTTCTGGAAAAGGAAGGTTTCCTTTGACCACATACAAACACATACACACACACACACGCACGCACACACGCACACACACACGCACGCACACACACACACACACACACACACACACACACACACACACTGAGCTTTCAGTGACTTGATCTCTTTCAATAACATCAAGAGGAAAGTCCGATAGGAGCAATTGCATTAGTACTAGCATTGAGTCATATTTTGTCCCTGAGTAGATCTAACCACACTTTAAAGCCCCTCTCCTAGCTCAGGAATTAGTGCCATCCAGTGAGCAGCTTTAGAAATGGCAGGGTCTTGCACATGCCGTCCAAATGCCATGCTAATTCAGGTGTGTTGAATCTATCAGCAACCAGACAACTTCAGAAACTCCCATGCAGAGAGCAGCGCCGTGCATTATCTACTGTAGAGAACCAGAGATTGCACTGACCTCATGATGACGACCTGCTTCTGTGCTGCTGGGGAAAAGCTGGGTGTGGGCTGAGAGGTTCAGAAATCTCCGTTGGCCTCAAGGAGACACTGAGGGGACTATATAAAGGGTCGGTGGAGGGAGGAACTCACCAGCGGACACTCTCCTGTTTCTAGGGGTTTGTGTTTGTGTAAGAGAAGACGAAACTGGAAAGTGAAACTGACTTAAAATCAGCCAGAAGAGGAAATAGAAACTTAATCCTGAGACTTTCCAGACCCAGCCAGTTTCCCAGCCTGAAGCAACACAAAGCAAAGCTAGGCTGACACATGGTGTTTATGGAAGCAGAGTCCCACAAGATAGTTATTGTCGTAGTGTAAAAGGCAGCTGAGAGAGTAAGACACCCTGCAACAGGGCTCACATGGAGAGGCATTTTTTATTGGGGGAAAGGGAAGAAAGGAGGGATGGGGATGACTGGCCTCTGGAGACAGGAACAGCAGAAGAGAGAGGCAAAGAGAGAGACAGAGGGACGACAGAGACAGGCAGAGAAGAAGGGAGAAAAGAGAGGAAGAGAAAGAGAGAGACAAGGAGAGACAGAAAGGGATGGGGTGGGCAAGGCCCACCTTTTAAAAGGGAACACAGGGAATGTGCTCAGGAGGTGCTCTTAGTGGTTACAGTCAAGGAAGTATCCTGTCAAGGACCCCAAGGGCAAGCCTGTACAGATGTTGAAATAGTAACAGAGTTCAAATTCAAACATTGCTGCTATGTACCAGGAAGAAGACATGAACTTGGATGGCTGTGGAATTCTGGTTGGTTGTTTTGCTTAGCAACTTGCTACTGCTAATGGCATAAGAGGTTAAGTGCATTTCTCTTAGAACCACTGCGATTGCCTTTAGCCTGTACTTTGGAAGGCTTCACTTAGCAGAGACACTAAAAGTATAGCCTTTTCAAAGATCTCATGTGGTTCTGTTATTCAGAACTGAGTGTCTGATTTTGACCTACTGGGACTTGAAACCTTAAACACCAGGCCAAAGAGGATATGCCCGTATCCTTTTCTTTCTTTGCTCTGATTAATAGAAAACCATATGTAGAATATTTGCAAGTTGTAAGCATATCAGTTTTAGAGATGCTGTTTAGGGGTACAGAAAAGATCTGAGCAACAGAAGGGGTTAAGTCAGGCGAAGTGCACTCAGTTGTTTCCTCTTTTCAGAATATAAGAGGATCTGATTAACTAATTGATCAGTTGGTGGGTTGGTCGATTGATTGACTGATTGATTTTTCTCTCTTTCTCCCTCTCTCCCTTGCAAGCACAGAGGCCAAAGAGGATATTACATCTCCTGGATCTGGAGTTATAGGTGTCTGAGCTACTTAGCTTGGATGCCGAGCATCAAACTCAGGTCCTCTGTAAGAGCAGCAAGTCCTCTTGGCTACTGGGACATCTCCTCAGTCTTCAGGAGAACCTTCCATAAGAAGTATTTTCTACCATTGTAGAACGAATTCTTCATAGTCTTGGTTCTTGTTTTACTTTAGTACCTGGCTCAAGAAGTACACTGGATTTTGCCATGTATTAGTAACAATTGCATGTGGTAACTAGACAACATTATTTGACATTGACCATTTTTCCCATTAGTGAAAAAAATTGACATTTTTTGTAGTAAAATAAGAGCCTCCTCTTTAAGAAGTGTGTAAAAATAAAAGGTTGTCTTCAAACTCATTGAAACATTTAAAGTCAAAGGTATCTGAGAACTCTGTCTTTCTGAGAATGGTGCCTCAGTTTAGGTATCTTCTCAGCCCTCAGGCAGCTGTTCTTGCTTGTTGCTTCACATTATATGCCCACACCTATTTGTTTAAGAGAAGATGAGTCACAGGACACACTGTCATTGTGTGTATGACAGTGTATGGTAGGCATTTTCATAATCTCTTCAGTCTTGATACAGAATGCTCATCTCTTCAACGTTAATCTGCAAATGCAATTTCAAGCACCTGGCATTGATTCAGGAATGATTTCGGTCAGTTGAAGAAGACAACAAATTACCTATCTTATGCAGATAAATAATGTAACAGGGTGTGTAATAAAGACTTACCTTTCTCAATCAAGCACCCAAGGAGCATGAGTCTTTGCTACTGTTCTCTGAGCTAAATATTAATGAAGGAAAACAACCTTTTCATTTATGGCCCTTGCCACTCTATGCGCAGAGTCACAGCACAAAGTCATGAGCCAAAGATAACCTCCAGATAATCTTCATGATTGTAGGCACAAAGCCACGGCCTCCCAGCATGTAGGAACTCATTCTAGCCAAAGGAAGTTACACTGGCATGTTGAAGAGTTAGCTTTCTGTACCCTCACATTCACTGTGACAGTATTTAAAATAGTCAGGATATGGAAATGTAGTACTTTGAATGGAATTCCCCCCCCCAATAATCTCATAGGGAGCGACATTATTAAGAGATGTGGCTTTGTTGAAGTGGGTATGACCTTTTTGGAGGCTGTGTGTCACCGTGGGGGCAGACTTTGAGGTTTCCTATGCTTAGGATTTTGCTGGGTGTCTCAGTCAATTTCCCGTTGTCTGCAAGATGTAGCTCTCCTGTCTCCAGCACCACATCTGCCTACAGTCATGATGATAATGACGGAACCTCTGAAAGTGTAAGTGATCCACCTCAATTAAATGTTTTACTTTATAGCAGTTGCCATGATCTCAGCATCTTTTCACAGCAATGAAAGTCCTAATTGAAAGACTGAAAGCAACTTAATGTCCATCAATATGAATAGATAAAGAAAACACAGGCCAGGCGGTGGTGGCACACGCCTTTAATCCCAGCACTCGGGAGGCAGAGGCA
>LOEQ01005993.1:3106-13955 GCA_001685075.1 Bramus lutescens | reverse complement strand
AGAGCTAGTTCCAGGACAGGCTCCAAAGCTACAGAGAAACCCTGTCCCCCCCCAAAAAAAAAAGAAAAGAAAAAGAAAACACAGTATTTATGTCATATTATATATATAAAAGCACATACACATATGTACATATACCATAGTATGCACAAGTACACACATTTACACACAATGAAGTGCACAAGCACATACACAAGTACATACTAGTGGAATGCATAAGTATACACATACACACACACACACAAACACACACACACACTAGAATACTACCGAGTCTTTAAAAGGAGAAGATTCTGAGATTTCCAGCAGCATGAATATGTCTGAAGGTTGTCATAGGAAGCAAAACAGCCTGGACATAGAGAAAATATCATAGGATTTCATGTATTTGGAGAACCTAAAAATGAACTTAGGAATCAGAGATCTTGAAGGGTTATACCCAGGTTGCGGCAGAGTTAGGGACTAAGGAGTCATATGTCTAAGGATACACAACTTGAGTTTTACTCTTTTTTATTTAAATGAATTGTATTTTTAGTTAAAGTTTTGCTTTTATTAATTTTTAATTACATGTGTGTGTTTCCACAAGAGCATGGGTATATATATCCAGAGGCCAGAAAGGGCATCAGATTCCCTGGAGATGGAATTGCAAGCCGTTGTTAGTCACCTGTTTGGGTGTTGGAAACAATCTGGGTCCTCTGTAAGGGCACAACTTATTTCTGAATCATTTCTGCAGCCCATTAAATTTAATGTAAAGACAGAGGCCTCTGGAAGGGAAGCAGAGAAGCTTTCGAAGAGATCCTGATTAGATTATCATCTGTGCAAATAGTTGAGTGCAACAAGCAGCAGCCTACAAGTATCTCAGGAACTTCCAGATTCAGGATGGAATGAAATTTCTATTTAAAAAATTCATCCAGTTCAGAAATGATGCAAACTGTGGCATGCTCTAGTTTTTTCAACAGATGAGGCCGGAATGAAGGCCTTGGGTTTGTGTTCCGTTTGTGTGCTCCATACTCTGCTTTGCAAAACTGTCCCAACGGTTCCTGAAGAGGAAAGGCAGAGGTGGCACTTAGTTTCATAAACCTTTACTGAATCCCATCCTGATTTCCAATCTTAAGACCTTGCACTAGGTATCTAAAGGGAGGTGCGGTGGACAAATGAGAATGCCTGATACCTGCTGTACTTCGGTACATCTAAGAATCTCAGTCAGGTTTCCTCTAAAGCCCCACCCCATACAAAAGTGCAATTATCAGCAATGAGGCAGCCACACTGTAAATCAGAGAAAATTTTCTTACTTGCTAAGCCTAAGAGCACTCTGAGATAGGTGATGGGGTAATGTCATGAGAAAGGAGGGCCGAGGTTACGTAGTCTTCTCTTGGAACCCCTATTCCTCGGTTGGTGTTGGGCTGATGGTACCCATGGGAGGGATGCTAACTAAAACAAGTCTCAATGGGACTGAAACACTCCTGTGGTTTCTGCTCTCACTGGAGAAAGATAGTGTGAGTCTACTGGGATGGACTGCTGTGGTTTGGACATGGAATGTTCCAGAAAGGCTCCCACTTTGACTAGTCTGGAGGGTCCCAAGAGTTTCGACCACTGTGTTTCCTAATATGATGGCCTCACTGGAAAGTGGTGGAAACTTGTGGATGAAGTAGACCACTGGTCACACGTACTTGGGGATGCTACCTTGTCTCAGGCCATCCTTCGCCTCACTCCTGCCTTCCTGGACTCCATGACATACGTGTTCCCTTCAGCATGTCCCTCTGCTGCCACAATCCCAGAAAATACACAGCCAACAAATCACGGCTGCGACCTGAGACCATCAGTCAAAATCCACACTCCCTCCTTCATTATTTCTCTCAGGTGTTTGTCACAGCAAGAGAAAAGTGTCAGGGAGTTGGGGTGGGGTGNCTCCTTCACTCACACAAACACACCCGAGAACATCCTTGACACTCAGAGTGCCAACCCAAGCAGGGACCAGAGACATACATAAGCAGGTTTGTGGTCAAACAATGTTTGTATGTAGGGATGGAGCAAGATGAACAGCAGGTCGAGTCCCAGCATTTTACAGGCTTGCTTGTGAGCACTTAGGGCAGCTTTGTTGGGGACTTATCACTTACCTTGGTGAATATATGAGAAAAGATGTAAGAGAGTGACCAAATCACCTCTCTTGACTGATGCTGAAGGAGTGAAATGGGAAGCCAAGGGACCCAAGGCAGGAGGGCACACATGTGCCAACTGCACTAGCTGGGTCACATTTACTGTTACAGCTTCTTTGCTAATAGACACAAGTTTGCATTTCATCACGGAAGCCTTTGTCACAGTCCAGCCTGTTCAAGCTTGTATAAGGCACAATGCTGCCATTTTCCTTCAGAGAAGTATCTGAGGCCTAGGAATGTCATGTGACCTAACTCCTCTCTAGAAATGGAGTGCAGGCATTTCTGGGTTCCTTCCCACATTTGTTGGCACTCCAGATTGCCCTCTTAAGAAATATCAGCATCACAGGATTTTATGTCTGATTCATAAATTGTCACATCCTTGTATAGCCTTAGGGAGAGGAATGTCATTCCCTGAAGATGTGATCCAGCTATGCCCTCTAATCCATCCGGGGTCTCTCTGACTGGGTTCTTGCCTTGAATTCCTGTCCGGGCTTCCCTCAACAATGGACTGTAACTTGTTAGCTATATAGACCCCTCAACTTGTTTTAGTCTGTGTTTTGTCCCAGCAACAGGAAGGGAAACAAGGATAAAAGTCAAGATCAAGTGTGTCCNGGGGTCTCTCTGACTGGGTTCTTGCCTTGAATTCCTGTCCGGGCTTCCCTCAACAATGGACTGTAACTTGTTAGCTATATAGACCCCTCAACTTGTTTTAGTCTGTGTTTTGTCCCAGCAACAGGAAGGGAAACAAGGATAAAAGTCAAGATCAAGTGTGTCCTTGTGCAGATATCAGACATCAAATCTAAAAAGAGCAGACACTTCAGGCTGCAAAGTAATTAATGCCACTCTTTATTAGTAGTACTTAAGTCTAAGACAGCGAGAGTATAGTCAAACTTTTATTCTACCAGAACACTGCTCAATGTTCCATCATGTGTTATTCATTAATTAAGTTCATTATTTTTCCAGAAATTCAAATGCTGATTACTGATGGACTTAAGTGCATACAAACCCTTTAATATTTAAAATAACAGGAAACATTGTTAGAGCTATTAGAATGTCCAGTTTTAACAACCCATTAGTCTAATATATTTTAATTGCTGAAAAATGTTCATATATACTTATAAGCAAACTAATGCCAATANCTGCACATCAGCCTTAATGTTTAGGCCATTCCAGATCTACCGAGGAAACGCCAGTTATCAGATTTGTGATGTTCCTGGGTATTTTTCAGAGTTCAAAGAAGTTTTTATATTCCTTGGTATGCAACATTTCTAATGGAGGAAAGAATTCTCCCTCCAGTACCCATGACATTTCCTAGTCCTGCCACCAGGCCTCAGTGACCAAGTTATTCTCCCACCCAGTGTCCTTCCTAGCATCTCTAATGCGGGTTCATTAGAGCACTGTTGAATAAGGGAAGTATTCATAGGACAGGGACATCGTCCTAACAGTGACTATAAACTGTTTCTGCATGGCTTTATAATCGTCAAGGATGAATCAACATTCTCTTCATCTCCACTGGAGTTTCTACTCAAGTTTGAAATAAATATTTATTTCAACTGTCACGATGGTAGACAGAACCCCCCTAATTTTCATGCAGCTCCACACTCATAAGGAGAGCAGAGTCAAGAAGAAGTCTCCCCATGTGCCTCCTGCAAGTCTGGCAATGTAATCGTCTGACTCTATTGGTTTGCACAGATACGGCCCTTCTTACTTTCTCTGTTCTCAGTTTCCCAATTATGTTGCCATCTGAGTTAATGTTGCAATCGAACTCATGTTTATGGGACACTGTAAATTGATGACTGGCTGGTAAATTGGAGGAAGGAGTTTGTCCATCAGCTTTTGTTGTTTTTTGTTTGCTTTTAGATCTGGAACTCACTATTCAGTTTCTATTTTGAGCTCTACTAATATTGAGCACTATTTTGTAAGCTTTGAAATTATACAGTAAAACAAAATCACTACCTTCCGTGTTTTATAAATGTGTGCTAATAGTGGATATAGGCATATACAATCCAAACAACAAGATAATGTACATAATCATTAAATATTTACATGTATAATTCTCACCACCCCCCACCACCCATTCCAGTTCATGCTCAGACTGACTTCCAACTCATGGTAATCCTCCTGTCTCAGCTCGCAAGTGCTGCAATTGTTGTCTTGAGTAATTGCCCCTGGCTCCTGAATTTTTTGATGGTCACTGTTATCTATGTAGAACAAGGCTGTGCGATATCTAAAATAACTCAAGGATGGAAAACTCACCCATGTGAGGAATTTGACTGCTTTGAATAATTACAGAAACAAACCAAGGGAAGCATCCCAAGAGGGTGATTAAAGAATTGCTACCATGGGGACTATTTCTAAGAAATAGAAAGAGATCTATGCTGTTTGCCAGGTTCCTGTATCTATTCCTACACCTGGTCCCTCTCTTGAAGCTCTTTCGGATCCAGCAATTCAGGTGCTAAGATTTGAGAGCAGGGTTCCAGTCCGTGCTCAGTCCATGAAGTTGTTAAATACTTTGAATGGACTTGGTAAGGGTTCAGTTTCCTACCAGCAGTAGTACTACAGGCACCATGACACCCGTATCCATCGCCTTCCTCATGCAAAGATGCTGAAGGAGCAGCCTTCTCAGAGTCCAGCACCCTCTCAGAGTCCTTAACGCTTGCTGGCCTTCTTCACTCAATTCCCTGAAGAAACCCCAAGATGTGCAAGGCCTCAGAATCAAATTTATTTTTTCTAAGTCGCCTTTGGGCAATTTTTTGAAGTTTGCTTTTCATTTTTTCTTTAGACTTCGCCTCGTGCCTTATTTTCACACCCTCCATAAAATGATGGATGGCCTTGTCTTCACACTTCATTTGAAAGAACTGGAAATTGCCATAATATAAGTGGAGCAACTGTTTAAGGCCTGGACTGAGATCCTTCTTGAATTCTTTCTGGAAGTAATATTCAGCTTCTTCATACTGGTTTGCCATGGCATAAAGTCCAGCAAGGTAGCTACAGGAACGTTTCAACATCTCCTTGGTCTCCTCTGCTGTCCTTAAGTGGTTAATTGCCAGCCGTCTATGTTCCTGTAACTTCTCTCGATTCCCATTCAATTCAGCTTCTCTTGTGTAAGCTATTCTTAGGACTTTTGACCTATAGCAGCACCCAATATGGTAATGCGCATAGGCATTGTTTGGCAGGCATTCTAAAGCCTTTGTAAGCAGCTGTATAGCTCTGTCCACATCATGTGTCTTGTAATAAAACTTGGCTGCACTGAGCAGCACATCTGTCGCACCTGGGGCTTTGCTTATGGCTTCTTCCACTAGTTCCCCTGCTTGGTTTTCATGCATTCTCTCAAGCTTCAGTGCCAAGAGGACCTTAAGATAATGGTTGTTGGGAGAAAGTCTAAGGGCTTCCTTCAGAGAGTCAATAGAGTCCTGCCATGCTGGCCAGTAGTCCAGACGGTAGCTTGCAATGGCCCAGCCAGAGGTGAATTCTGGGTTTTTGGGGTCTTTTTCCAGAGCCTTCTCAAAACACACCTTCACTCTCTCATTTTGGTTCTGGGTGCACTTTAATCGGGTCCACCCTTCCTCACAGTCAAGCTCAGGACTCTCGATTCTGTAGGGACTGGAAAACTTCTCACAGACCCCTCTCACCTTGTCAAGATAAGCCTGTGCTTCAGAGAGCTGGCCCATATGATAGTAAACCCAAGCGTAGTTTCCCCAGGTGACCAGACTTCTGATTTCTACTTGGTCAGGATGCTGTTGCTGGACGAAATGTTCAGCGTCCTCTAAACACTTCAGCGCTGCCTCGTTTTGGCCTCTGAGGTGCTTGACATAGGCCAGGATGTTGCACATCGTGGCTTTACACTCACTGTTCTGAAACTCATCCTTGCTAAACACCCTGTCCTCAAACTCATCCAAGGACTCATCTCCCGCTATCAAGTTCCAGGTGAAATGGCATTTTAGCTGCTGGAGCCTGCTCTCCAAGGATTTCTTTATGGTTGTGCTGTGGGACAGAAAAAAAAAAAACAGTAATTTGGGAGACACTACACGTTCACCTGTCAAGGAGTGAGATCACAGCGAATATTCCTTTCCTTCTAAAGAGTGTTCATCTAAACATAACCAAGGCACATGCTTTCCTTTCCTTTATTTCAATATTTGTCGTTTGTCTGAATTACTGCATAAGGAAGTAAGAGTTTGCTCATTTTAGGCAGAAAAACTGACAGAAGGAAGTGAGCCAGTCCTAGATGGCATTTGGGTTTCCTAGAAATACTGTTTCTATTAGCTAGTTCCTGCCTTTGTGTTGGAGGGCCTGTGGACCCTAGCACAGCTTCAGTGTTATTCCTGGAGCTTTTTATTTAGAGATAGTAACTGAATTTCTTCTTACAAAATCCCACCACAATTCTTCATAGACCTTGAAAGAACAATACTCAACTTCACATGGAAAAACAGAAAACCCAGAATAGTTTCAACAATCCTGTACAATAATGGATCGTCCTGACTTTAAACTCTACTATAAAGCTGTAGTTACAAAAACAACTTTCTATTGGTATAAAAACACATACATGGACCAATGGAATCTAATCGAAGACCCTGACATTAATCCACACACCTATAAACACCTGTTTTGTTTATATAAAGACACCAATATAGTACAGTGGAAAAAAGAAAGCATCTTTAACAAATGGAGCTTGCATAACTGAATGTCAACATGTATTAGATTACAAATAAATGCATAACTATTGCTATGTGCAAAACTCAAGTCCAAATGGATCAACAACCTCAACACAAATCCAGTTAAACTGAACTTGATAGAAGAGAAAGTGGGAAGTAGCCTTGAACTCAGTAGCACAGGAGACTACTCCCTAAATAAAACACCAGTATCACAGACACAGAGAACAACAGTCAATAAATGGGACTTTCTGAAATGGAAAAGCTTCTGTAAGGCAAAGAAGATGGTAAATAAGACAAGACAACAGCCTACAGAATGGGCCAAGATCTTCAGGAATCCTACACCTGACAGAGGGCTGATCTCCAAAATATATAAAGAACATAAGAAAGAACTAGATATCAAAATAGAAAAAATCCAATTGAAAAATGGGGTACAGAGCTAAACAGAATTCTCATTAGAAGAATCTTAAATGGCCAAAAGACATTTAAGGAATTGGTCAACATTCTTAATCATCAGGGAAATGCAAATCAAAATGACTCTGAGATACCATCTTATACCTGTCAGAATGACTAAGATCAAAAATACTGAGGACTTCTTATGTTGGAGAGGACGTGGAGTCAGGAGAACACTCCTTCACTGGGAGTGCAAACTTGAACAGCTACTTTGGAAATCAGTATGGCAGTTTTTCACAAAATTGGGAATCAATCTACCTCAAGACCTGGCAATACCACTCCTGGCAATATATACCCAAAGGATACTCAGCCATACTGTAAGGACTTTTGCTCAACAATGTTCATAGTAGCAATATTCAAAGTAGTCAGAAACTGTACACAACCTAGATGCCCTTCAACTGAAGCATGGATGGTGTAGGAGGTATTTCTGTATATGTGTTGCTTTGATTGGTTAATGCATAAAGAAACTACCTTGGCCTTTTGATGGGGGTAGAACTTAGGTAGACAGGGAAAACAGAACTGAATGCTTGGAGGAAGAAGGGCAGAGTCAGAGAAGCCATGGATCCTCTACCTAAGACAGACACTGGTTAGAATCTCTGGTAAGCCTCTGCCATGTGGTGATACACAGATTAATGGAGATGGGTTAAACTAATATGTAAGAGTTAGCCAATAATAAGTTAGAGCTAATGGCCAAGCAGTGTTTTAATTAATATAGTTTCTGTGTGGTTATTTCAGGTGTAAGCTAGCTGGGTGGCTGGGACAAACAAGTGGACCCCTCCCTCCTACAAATGGATAAAGAAAATGTGGTATATCTGCACAATGGAGTATTACTTAGGTGTAAAAAAAACTATGACATCATGAAATGGTACTAGACAGGCAAATGGATGGAACTAGAAAAAAAAACTATCCTGAGTGAGGTAACCCAGACTCAGAAAGAGAAACAAAGTATGTACTCACTGGTAAGTGGATTTGTGACATAAAACAAAGGATAACAGAGTACAGAGAAGCGAGGTAACAAGAAAGACCTCAACAGTGCACATGGATTTCCCTGGGAAGGGGAAGTAGATGAGTAATTCCTGAGTAAGCTGCAGTCAAGGGTATATGGTAACAGGGAGGGGATGGGAGATGAGAAAATGAGGAAAGGGATGGTCGAGGGGGGAGAGGGTTAGAATGGGAGAGCAATGAAAGAGAGATCTTGATAGACAGAGCCACTATTGAGTAAGGGAGAAACTTGGTGCTAGAGAAATTCCCAAGAATCTACCAAAATGACCTCAGCTAATACTTCCAGCTAATACTATTGAAGAGAATGCCCAAACTGGGCTTCCTCTCTCACCAGATTGGTGACTATGTCAACTATCATCATAGAGCCTTCATCCAGTAACTGTTGGAACTAGACCCAGACTTCTACAACCAAGCACCAGGCCAAGCTCCAGGAATCCAATCAAAGAGAGGGAGGAGGGAATATATGAACAAGGGTGGTCAAGATCATAATGGAGAAATCTAAAGAGACAGCAGAACCAAGCTTGTGGATACTCAAGAACTCTAGACTGACAGCTGTGGAGCTTCCCTGGGACCAAACTAGGCCCTCCATTGTGGGAGACAGTGGTGAAGCTTAAACTGTCTGAGAGGTCCCTGGCAGTAGGGCCAGGAACTATCCCTAGTGCAAGAGCTAGCTTCTTGGAGCCCATTCCCTGTGGTGGGATGCCATGCTCAGCCTTAATGCAGAGGGGAGGGGCTTGGTCTTGCCCTAACTCAATATACCAGACTCTGTTGACTCCCTTTGGGAACCCTTACCCATTGGGAGGAATGCTGGGGGGAGGATAGGTGTGGGAGGAGGGGTGCAATAGAGAACTATGATTGAAATATAAAATGAAATTTAAAAAATCATCACTTCTTTACTCTTAACTTCTTATCTACCATTGAAATTTGAAATTCTTAACTACATGTTTGTATTCTATTGACATTCACAGAGATGAGTTTAAATTCTCTGTTATCTTAGAAATTCAAATCCGCTTTATTTCTTTCATTTCTCTTTTAAAAGTCAATAGTTTTCTATTTCCCATTATTCTAAATTTTAAGAATTTTTTAAGGAAGAATGATTTATTTTGATTTGTGATATAAAAGCCATCTTGACAGAGAAGGATTGGTAGATTCCATGGCAGCAGAAGCATGTGACTGGACCTCCTCACCTCCCAGGGAATCAGGAAGCAGAGAGTAGGGATGGTGGGACTCATCTGTTTCTTTTCTTTAACTACAAGATTTTTAAAAATGTATGTGTGTGTATCTATATAGGGGTATGAGCACGTGAGTGTGGTGTCCACAGAGACCAGCAGAGGGCACTGTATCCACTGGAATTGGAACTACAGTTAGTTGTGAGTTATCTGATATGGGTTCAGGGAACAGAACTCTAAGTCCTCTAGAAGAGCATTATTTGTAATTGCCAATCTGTCTCTCTATCACCAGTCCAATTTTTTAATATATCTTTAATGTGCTTTCTTTGTTTAGTCTAGCTTCTTAAAATTTTATCACATTAGTTGTGTCTTTTATTTAAATATTTTTATTCTCATCTGCTGTTGGATTACTCTGTTAACCATTTATTGTTAAAAGATAGTTACTATCTTTGTTTTAAATTCTTTTATTTTGCATCTTGTACTTTGCATTGGGTGCCGCTTTTCCTGCCTTCTTCTCTCTCTGTTTCGTTGCCCTCACTCCTCTCTCAAAGCCTCCATGTTCAGTGTTCCCACTTTCACTTTATGTCACATGTGCTCTGGTACCTCCCTCCCCCTCCCACCTCCTTTTGTATCACATGTGCTCTGGTACACTCCCTNCTTTTCTTTAACTACAAGATTTTTAAAAATGTATGTGTGTGTATCTATATAGGGAAGCCTGGGCACAACAATACGGGGCCCAGGCCATGTTGAACCCAGGGGAGCCTGTCCACACATGGACCCCAGGCTGCACAGTCACCATAGCAGGTAGTACAGGGTTCCAGGAAAAGCCATAATGTGACACTACCCAGGAACAGAGCATCCAAAAAAAATTCCTAACATTCCAACCATTGTAGATAAGATCACCTGCCAGCACACATGCATTGCATTTCACCAGAATACCCCTGGACAAATGTCAGCCAATCAGGGGTCCTGAACCTTGGAAATTCCTCACCCCCACTTTGCTACTGTAAAAATCCAACCCTAACTGAGGTTGGGGCTCTCTGATCACTCCAATATATTGGACACATGGAGAGTTGGAATTTGCAAACTTGTGTAAGAATAAAGGCTCTTTGCTTTTACATACAGGACTCAGGGTCCTAGTTGGTTTTGGGGGTACATGTAATCTGGGCATAACAATATTAATTGAAATATAACTGCATTACTTCCCTCTTTCCCTGTTTTCCCTCCAGCAATTCATGTGTCTCTTCCCCCAACTCCTCCCCAGCTCCCCATCTCTCAAATTAACAGCCTCTTTTTCTTTGAGTTTTTTTTTTTACATATTTTTGGATATATATTCACATATCTACAAATACAATCCACTGAGTCCATCCTTTGCTGTTTGTGTGGGGGGTGGGGGGGCTGAACACTGAGTAACCACTTAGGTAGC
>LOEQ01005992.1:78869-97940 GCA_001685075.1 Bramus lutescens | reverse complement strand
CTCTACTTCCTGCCTGGTTGTCCCACCTATACTTCCTGCCTGGCTACTGGCCAATCAGCATTTATTTAAAATATAATTGACAGAATATAGACTATTCTCCCATATCAGAACCCTTCATAATCTTGACCTCTTTGCTCATATTCTCATTCCTTCTACTCTTTAACTGGACCTTGGGAACTCAGTCCACTGTTCTGATGTGGGTTTTATGCTATTTTCAGAAAAAAAATGTATCTTGAAACTTTAGAAAAGTAAGACAATATATAGCCAAAATAATTTTAAATGAAGAAAAATTCAATGTGTTTCTACTATAACCAGGAACAAGACAAGGATGTCTAAACTCCCTACTCTTTTTCAACATAGTATTTGATCTCTTCATAAAATAAGGCAAATAATTTTTGCCTGGCAATCTTGTCTACTTCCAATATTCAGGAGAATAACTATGTGTTTTTCTTTGGGTTCACCTTCCTATTTAGCTTCTCTAGTAGTCTGTTTGGATGATTACCTCCCTTGACCTCGATGGAGGGGGGAGGACCTTGGACTTCCCACAGGGCAGGGAACCTTGACTGCTCTTTGGATTGGAAAGGGAGGGGGAGAGGGGGAAATAGGAGGAGGGGAGGAGGTGGAAATTTTTAATAATATTAAGTAAAATGGAAAAAAATAAAATATCATAGGGTATAAAAAGAATAAAAATATTGTAGGATCTAAAATAATAAGGCAAATAAATAGATAATGTGACTGCAAATAGGAAAGTAAGGACCCCTTTTCTTGTAGATGAAATGGTTATTCACATAAAATGGTCTAAAGCTCCACCAGAAATGTCTAAAATCTAACAAATACATTCTACAATATAGCAGGGTATGAAACTAACCTACAAAAATCAACAATACTCTGAAGGGAGGATTGCAAATTATTTCTAAAGACATGGTTTCTCTGTACAGTTCTCGCTGTTCTGGAACTCCTACTGTATTCCAGGCTGACCTTCCACTTCACAGAGATCTTTCTGCCTCTGCATCCTGAGTGATAGAATTAAAGATGTAGACTGGCACTGACTGTAAGTAATGCTCTTTTATACAAATGACAAACTAAAAATAAATAATACTATTTAAAATTTGAAAAAAATGATAAAGATCTAACTGAAATGGTTAGAAACTTGTACAGTGAATATTTTATGACACTCAAAAAATTAAATTGAATAAGATACTAGAATATGAAAAGACTGTCCATGTTCATGGATTGGAAAAATTATTATATAGCCATCCTGACAAAAAAATAATGTGCTGATTTAATGCAATCTCCACCAAAATTCCATAGAATTTTTCACAAAAAATAAAATAAATTTATTTTTTTAGAGAATATAAAAGACTCAGAATATGCCAAACAACCCTAATCAAAAAGAAAACTACTGATTGTGACATAATCTAAGATTTGAAGTTACATTGCAGAGCTATAGTAATTGAAAAAATATACATAGGATGGACATAAAAACAATTAATAGAATTGAGAACCCACATATAAGCCCACACTCTTAGTCAGTGATTTTTGACAAAGAAGCCAACATACATATATGAGAATGGAAACAATAAAAAAGTTATCACGTAAATATATAAATGCAAATGCTACCCTGAATGTGGAGTAATGGGGATACATGTGGTAATGCAGAGTGCTGTAGCCACTATGGAAATCAGTATGGAAATTCCTCAAAAATACAAAAGAGATATACACTATGATAGAGGTACACAACTCCTGTGCACATTCCCAAAGAATTTGATATTCTTCTCAAAAGGTAAGTGTTCATTAACAGTCACTACTGTTCTATTAATAATACACATAAAATTGAACTATATTTGATGTCTATATATGAAGAGGGTTTAGTGAAAATGTGGAATACTAATAAAATGGGATGTTATTCACTTTTATGAAAAACAAAAATTATAAAATTCACAAGAAAATAGATGATTCTGGCATAGGGTCTTCCTCCTACTCACCAGCAGCTCTGTGGGGGTGGGATGAGGAAGACAGAGTGTAGTGATGACCAGTTTCTCAGGAAGCCCCAGAAGCTGGAATTGAGGCACAGATCTGGTTTAGTGTGTGTGCTCACTGGCATAATGCATACATTATCCAATCAGCTAAGGTCATAATGAGTTACCATCAATGAGTCTGAATGGCATGCAACCTGTGTCATGTTAGGGTGTATGAGAGATGGGGTATGTCCAGGCAGTCTGTCTGTGGACAAAGGTCAGGAAGCAGACAACCACAAGGTTTGGGCATGATATTAGATGGTCTTCAGTTAGCTAAGATCCCATTATGAGTCATCTCGTTTTCCAGAGACTCGGGTCTGCTCAAACAGTCATATGAGGTGTTGCTTCTCATTTCCACTCTTTTACTTACACTATCTAAACAGAGACTGATCCCTCAATCTGGGAAAAAATATTCTGAATATACCATAATCAAAATAGAAAATATAAAATACTTATATTCATCATATATATTAGTTCTTAATATTGAGATACATGTGTTGCATTTGGAATACTCAGATATTTCTTTTGGAGATGTTGGCAAATGAAGACCCATATATCTCTAAACATTGTGGACAAATGGCCTTTTGTTGGTTATTCCCAAAAACATTTTCCTGAAGGCATTACATGATTGAATAAGGCAAAGTCAAGCTAAAAGTGACCTGGAAGATTTATCCCTACTAGCTAGCTTTCATAGTGCTGCAAAGTCCTTTGCAAGGTACTGAAGGAGAACAGTGTTCCTCATTCCTAACCAGCTATGAAACCCTTAGAACTACAATAGCAATTGGTCTGGCAAAACATGTCCACTGATAAAACAGTACAATAAATATAATAGGAGTTGCTAACCATATTTTTAATTTGAAATGAGTCCTGCTCCTCAGATTGAAATTCATATCTTATACTGCCATTAGTCTATGGTTAATCATGGCATGGGTCTGAGAGAGAAATTATTATTGTTATTATTATTATTATGTTGCTAAATGAACATAGCATAGTTCCAAATCAACTCTGAATGGCATTTTAATGACTCTTATTGTTAGACCCATAGATAAATATATTTCTCATTCTGAGAAGCTGTTGCTTGCAGTAGATGATGAGAAACATAGTTACCCCAGATTTCAGAGGATGAGATATCAGAATTTTCATTCATAATGAGAACATATATACAACAACCCTCCCCTCCCATTACTCAGGCACCATTGCTGAAGATGCAGCATCAAGTGTAGAAAAATTATAAAGCTTAGAATTTGTGCATGACTTCAAGCAAAGATTGGGGCACAGCAGGGAAGCTGCACATACGAACTCACAAAGGCTGAGACAATATGTACAAAACCAGTGAAGCCAAAAACAAACCAAATTTTATGCAAAGAGAGAGGAGTTGAACAAATAATATGATCCAAGCTGCAGAGCTGTATACACTTATTAGCTGCTGGGAGAGGAAGATATAGCTTTCTCTAAGAGGATGGCCCCTGATTAGTCAACTATTATTAGGAAGATATCCAAGAATATTGGAGTAGCACAAATTGGTGTTGAAGAATTTTTTTAATAGCACAAAGTTGAGTGGGTCTGAAAATGGAATGATTTGGGAAAGAGTTGGAGTAGGAGGTGAACATAATCATAACAATTTGTATGAAACAGTCAAAAAATAAGAATAGGAAAATGAAGAAGTACATCAAAATCACTCTATGAAACCAATATTGTCTGATAACAAAACCTGGTTGATATATTTTAAATCTGGAATATTTTACCCAATGATCATTAGAAAATTCACAATGAAATATTTATAAAACACAAATAAACATGTTGAAAAGTCATATAATTTGATCAAAGTGGTTTAATTTCAAGGAATATTATTTAATATAGTCAAGAACACATTATTCAAATATTCAAGATAAATTATTATAAATTATAAATTATTATAAATAGAATCTCAAGGAAATACATCACAAGGTCATATCATAAGTGTATTAAAGACCTTTGACAATGATCCATACCTTTAATAATAAGGATCTTTTGAAATTATGAATAAGAGAAAAACACCAGGAAATTAAATCACATACCTATAGTCCATGTTATGCTAAACATAAAAAATCTGAAACAATTTCCTTTCAAAGAAGGAGCAATGACAGAACACACTCTTCCCACTGGTATTCAACATAAGAAAGAAAATATAAATGTATCAAACTAGAAAAGGAATAAGACAATTCATTTTTAAGAGAAGATGTGATTAATTCACAAAAGACCTTAAAGACTCCAACAGATAGCAATGCATGTACGATAAATGTTAAAACACTATGGAGTTCTTTGAGTTCATGTAAATAAAGTGCTACACCAGCCTTGGATATATGCACAAAGTATATCTAAGGAATTCCTTAAGTCATACTCATTGCCTCTCTATTTACACTAATTTGGAAATAGGTACAATTTAAATGCCCTTCAAATGATGAATGGAAAGTTAAAAAGTGGTACATACACATCCCAGAATATTTGTAACTAAGGAAAAATGAAGTCATGAAGTTTGCTGGTAAATATGTGGAGCTAGAAAATATCAAGTTGATTACTGAGTCCCAGAAAGATAAAACTCACAAGTTCTTGCATCGGTCTGTGGTTCCTACTTTCAAGTCTTCAGTTTGAGTGTATATCCTGGAGTCACTGAAGAAACCAGAGAAGTAAAAGGGTACCATGTTACTGGGGAGAATAATAAAGATGGAAATAGAAGGGTACATGCTATTTTAATAAAGAAATCATAGAATTGTGGTGCTCTAATTGTGAAGGTGGGAGTATCATAAATACATAAGGAGACTAAAGTAGTAGTAAGGATGTCTGAGAAAAAGCTCTAAGGAAGCATATTATTATCTATCTCTATAGGACTTGTTTATCTTAGTCATTCTAGAGTTTTAGATAATAAGAATATTTTCTCACTAGGTTTACATAATTGTTCATGGCAAGTTTTTTTTTTCTTGAATGCAAAAATCTGAGTTTGGATACATTCTAATTCATCTACTTAAATTAGCTTCTGCCTTGGGCTTTGGGGTTTCTAGAAATCTCCATCTTACTAACAGAGCAAAATTTACAGAATATCCATTTTTAATTTTTTTAGATTTATAGATCATAATTTGGTGTTATCTTCACCAGATTGTATTAGAAATTTAGTCTTGTTTTTCCTATTTTATTGTTTCTGGTTGTCATCATATTAAATTATGTTTATAGTACTGTTTGTACTTTTGGTGTATTGTGTATGATAGTTACCTGGTCTAGGGATCAGAGCATTGTCAGGTAAAATGTACAATGTTTCCTAAAGCCCTTATCATGAACATTATAAGAAATATCAGGATCTATCACAGAGCAACAGAGGATTGTGAGAAGTTAACAATTGGTAGACAATGAAAAAAAAAGTGCAATACTGTTAAATCCCTTAAAGTTCAAGAACTCATCTTCTCAAAGTCAGAGAATGACTATTTGAACAAGACAGGGAGTAAGTTCTCAAATTGTACCAAAGGATATCACTGAAAAAAATCTCAGCAAACTCCTGCTCTGCCTAGGCTAGAGTTACAAGGGCCTACCTTATTCAGATCATGTGGGAATCACTTACACATCTATTTTATTCCTTTTCTTCTTACTGTAATTTGTGTGTGCTCCTGCGACATCCCCCTACTAATTGAAAGAAACTTTTCAATGCCCAGGTTCTTCTCTTAATAGCCATTTCTTGTATAGTTTCCCTTATTTCATAATTATTTATTTCATTTAATTTTTGAGATTATAATTACAACATGTCCCACTTCACTTTCCTCATTGCAAACCCTCCTACATATTCTTCCCCACTCTACTTCAAATTTATGGCCTTTCTTTTTCACTAAATGTTACTTCATTTGTGCATTTTTTACTAGGAGTATGTTGTTAGGGCTGTGTGTGTGTAATATTAATTACATGCAAATTTTCAGGGCTGTTGGCAGTGGGCAAACTGAGGTACTCTTCCCTTCGGAAGAGTTCTTTCTCTTACCTTTACTTATTTATCAAGTGATGAGGCTTCATTGTCTTTTCCCCATCCGTTTCAGCATAACCATTGGTGTCACCATTTTAACATCACATTTTGGTAAGTATATGACAAAAACTTTATGGATGTAGCCTCTGATATTTCAAAAAGACATAATCTCACACAAAGCTCCCTGATCCTCTGGTTCTGACCATCTTTTTTGCTCACTCTTCCAAGTGATTCTCTGAACCCAAAGGTGAGGGATTTTATGGAGACATCCCACTTTGGGGAGAGTCTTCCAAGGTCTCTTACTCTCTGCATAGTATCTGACTTTGGGAATATGTTTTTTTCTTCCTTCATGTGGCAGAAGAAAGCTTCTTTAATGATGCCTGACCAAGGCACTGATCAAAGAGTTGAGTAGAAGGTTATAGGGGTCACTATTCTTTGTTGTTTTCAGAACAGTAGTATTTTGTTTTAAATTATGCTCCTGGGGTACATAGTATCTGAATATTGGTCACACAAGAAGTCTCAGGTACAAATTTCAACTCAGGGAGTGGGCATTAAGCCAAATCGGATATTTATTGGTTACTCCCAAAAGATTTCTGTCACTATTGCCCTAGCAAAATCTTGCAGGCAAGACAACATTGTAAACCAAAGGGCTTGTAGCTATCTTGGTGTTTGCATTTCTCTTTTAGTGGTGTACAGAGTGCTTTCTTGTAACAAAGACACTAAATCATAAGAGTGAAGACTCTATGTAAGCACCAGTTCGACATCTTAGTGTACAGTGAGTTGTATAAGTGTTGTCTTCAGTGATGGGACTTTGCTCTCAGTTTGTGGAAAGCAACCTGTACTCTAGGTAATAGCCAGCATTATTTGGGGATTTGCTTGGGACCCCTTAGAGCAACAATTCAATCAGATGTAAACCAAACCCAGTACTAGAAACTTCGGAGGGTAACAAGATATAGCCTGTTGCGACTCTGCTTCATAACATGGTGAATTCATTTACATACCNTATATATATGAAGTTTCCATTGTATTAAGTTTTTAAACTACCTCTTAAATGATACTTAATTTTAGTTGTTTTCTTCCTATATTCCCTCTCTGCGTTATCTGAATATTGGTGTCCTTTGTGATGTAGCAACTTCTCAGTTTCATAAGTTTCCATCTTATCATTTTTGTTCTTCATTCCTATAGTAATGATGTTCTATTCAGAAAGTCTTTTCTTGTGTCAATAAATTCAAGATCATTCCCTGCTTTTTCCCCTATCAAGATAGTGTATCGGGTTTTATATGGAGTTTCTTAATCCTTTTGGTCTTTTTTTGCATGGGGTGATAATTATGGCTCTATTTGGATTCTTCTTTTTTATTTATTATTTAATTGAAAATACATTTTCTCATACAGTACATACTCATCTCAGTTTCTTCTGCATCCATTCCTCCCAACCTCTCCCAGCTCCTCCTAGCTCTACTCTCTCCCAGATCCACTCTCCTTCTATTTTCTCTTCCAAAAGAACAGGCCTAAAAGAGAGGACACCAAACAAAACAAAACAAAACAAGATACAATAAAACAAGGCAAAGGCCTTCAAGTCAAGACTGAATAAAGCAACTAAATTGGGGGAAAAGAGTGTCAGGGGAAGGCAAAAGTTTTAGAGACACACCTGCTCCTACTACTAGGAGTCCCGCAAAAACACTAAGCTAACAGCTGTAATGTATATGCAGAGGGCCTTGTGCAGAGACCAAAGCAGACTCTATGCTTGCTGCTTCAGTCTGTGAATCCATGTGAGTTGATTGGGTTGGTCATATTCTCCTGGTGTCCTCTGCCCCTTTGACTCCTACAATTTTCTTCCCCCTCTTCCTGATTTCCAAAGGGAAGGACCTAAAAGAGACCTCCAATTTAAACCCCCTCTCTGTATAACAACTGGCTGTGGGTCTTTGCACCTACTCCCATCTGTTTTTAGAGGAAGCTTCTCTGATGCTAACTGGAAAAGGCATCAATATATGGCTATAGGAATCAATATCATTCAGAATAATATATTGATTGATTTTTTGCCTGTTTTATATGGTTTGTTCAGTCATTCAGTTTGAACAACACTATTTGTGGAGACACAGTCTCTTTTCCAGTGTGAAATTCTAGTGTATTTATAAAATATCAGATATCTATAGGTGTATAGATTAATGTTTTGGTCTTCAATTCAATTCCATTGATAAACATGTAATTTTTTTGCTCCAATATCACGCTGTTTTTATTACTATATCTTTGTAGTACAACTCAAACAAAAAGATTGTGAACCTTCCTGCAGTTCTTTTATTGTTCAGGATTATTTTAGATATCCTGTGTGTGTGTGTGTGTGTGTGTGTGTGTGTGTGTGTGTTTCCATACGAAGTTGAAAACTGTCTTTTGAAGATCTCAGAAGAATCGTGTGGAAATCTGATGGAGATTACTTTGAATATATAGACTGCTTTTGGTAGAATGACCATTTTTACTTTATTAATCCTGCTGATTCATAAGCATGGGAGATTGCTCCATCTTCTAATTTCTTCTTCAGTTTCTTTCTACATAGATGAAGTTCTTGTCATACAAGTCTTTTTTTTTTTTGCTTAGTTAGCCCAAAGAGTAAAAGATATCATTTACTCTTTGAGGCTATTGTGAAAGATGTTGCTTTCCTGATTTCTTTCTCATTTTGTCATTTATATATAGGAGGGTTACTGTTTTTTTCTGAGTTGATATTGTATCCAGCTACTTTACTTAAATATTTATAGGCTGTAGGAGTTCCCAGTGGAATTTTTAGGTTCACTTATATGTATTACCATATCATCTGCAAATAAAGATAATTTGACTCTTCCTTTCTGATTTGTGTCCTCTTGATCAAATTCAGTTTTCTTATTGCTCTAGTCAAGACTTCAAGAAATGTATTTAACAAGTATGTAAAGAAAGGATAACTTTATCTGCTTCTTGATTTTAGTGGAATTAGTTTTAATTTCTTTCAATATAAGTTGATGCTGGCTATGGGCTTGATATAGTGATAAAAATGAAAATGATTGTTTGTGGATCCCATATTTGCAGATATATCCACAAAACACTCAGGAACATTAGGCTCAAGTGATATTTCAGATGAAGAGACAGAAGATTATAAGGGCCAAAGGATTTGGAAGTTTGATCTGAGAGCATATCTCCTAGTGATAGCAGAAGCTACACCCTAAAATATTAGCATAAGGGATAAAGAACACCAAGAATCAACATGAACAAAGTTCACATGAACTTATAGGGACTGAAACAGCATACACATTGCCTCCATGAGTCCGTAACAGTTCTCCTGGGTATGTATTATGGCTTCCAGCGTTATATAGGAATCTTGAGTAAATAAATGAGTGGATTCTAATTCTGGTGCCCTCTTTTAGGGTCTTCTCTCTGTTTGTTTGTCTTCTCCAATACTGACATGATAGTTTGTGATTTATCTTATTATATTTTCATTTGTTATATTTTATTATTAACCTTTAGAAGCCTGTTTTTCTTCTAGTGAGAGAAAGAGATGGATCCACCTGAAAGGAGATGTGGGGAGAAAGTTGAAGAAGTAGGAGGAGTGAAAATAATAATCAGGATATAGTATGTGAGGAAAAATATATTTTCAATAAAAGAAAAGGACAGGGAAAATAGTACTTTCTAGGCTGGAGAGATTGCTGAGTGGTTAAGAGTACTGGAAGAAATTTTGTCTGACCCAAGTTCTGTTCTCAGCATCTACACAGCAGTTTGCAACCATATTTAACTCCATTATCAGGGTGATCAAATGCCACCCATTGGCCTTCATGTATAGAAGACACATGAATGATTCACAAATACACATTCACACAAATCACTTATACAGACTGAAAATAATTTTGCAAATTTCATGGAAGAGGTTTAGCCTGGACAACAATTGCTCTGATTGCTGAATTTCTATTTCAATCCCAGTTATAATAACTACATCATTCGAGAATTTTCAAAATCAATTTCATGCAAAACCACATATGAGTAATTAGTCACTTTTAAGATTGTGGACTTTGTGATTCAAATGTTAATAAAACTTTAAATATGACAAAAAGAATCTGTTATGACAAGGGAGAGGAAATAGTAAGAAAATTAAATGAAGTAGTACGGAAATATGTTATAGAGCTGAGAATATATAAACAGTAAATATAAGAAGAAATATAAATTAAAATGAATAAATATTGATAATACATATATCACACACAGATCCAGCACTTAGAAATCTATAAACAGAGATATCCTCAAATTTTTCACTTATCCCAAAGGAAGAACTAAAGTAGGGTGATTTAATGAAGGATGGGATTCAAAACTATCATTAACTGCCACATTCCAAGGAAGGCTGCTACTTCTCAGAGAATAAGAAGCCCATTACTTCACAGCAAGCATTTGGAATTACAGTCTGTCTAGGAAAAGTATCACATACATACTAATTTTCCACTACAGATTCCTAAACATAGTGGTCAACACAGAATATAAAAGATGCTGTATACAGTGCCTAACTCTTTATTGGTGATGTGAAAGGGGAAAAGTGTGAAACCTGAAGCATTTGCATATCTGACATTTGCTATCTCATCTCAGCAACATTGCAATCTCTCTTCAGTGTCCTGTTCTTTTTGTCACAGTTTATTCAGGAGTAGAGAACTGGATCACAAGAGCACTCACTTTCAGAGGGGCCACTTCTCCAAGTGATTGAGAAGGTCTCTTCTCTGAGTGATTACACTCTTGTTCTTCCTGAATAAAACTTGTCACTATTTTCTGTCATTTTCCAGAACACAGAATTCATTATAATGGGAGACAGACTTCAACTCAACTACTCTTAAAGTAGGTTCACTTAACTCAAAAATGAGAAAAATTATTTCTTAAATATCCATGAGGAGAGAGATATTTAAAATTCTTGCATTGCAAATTATTGATTTTCAAGTTTTCTGACATGGTACATTTTTTTAATTTCAGTTTTTTCCACTATTTTGCCTTCTAATTCATAAAATTTTTATCCACTATAGACTCTTGACATAATAAACTATTTAACCTTGTTTCTGTTTAGTGTAACAATAAATAAAATTTTGTTGTATATGAATGCCTATGAAATGTCTTGAGTTTAAAGTGTTCTAGGTCATATTATTGAATTGATAGGATTTTCAGATTTTCCTTCATTTTACTATCCTACTAGTAGAGTTAAATATTTCCTTGTAGGAAATATTTTCAAATTTTATAATAATGCTGAGAAATGTGAGGTATTTCTGTTATATTTCATTACAGAAAAATTGTTATGTGAGAAAGTACTTATTCTTGTAGGAAGAGAAGATTTTTTTAAACAGAAAATGTCCTAAGGTTTCCTTGCTCAATACTTTATGAGTGACGATCTAATTAGCTTTAAAACATTTCTCTGTGTTATTGCTCCAAGGAACTACATGTGATGTAAGATGCACTGAATATTTGTACTAGCAGTGCCAATCATCAACTTCAACATCTTATCTACCAGTTTTTTTTTTCCCAAAGGGCAACTATTTTATAGGACTTGAAATTTAAAGGTATGGTATCCATAAATCTTCAAAAATAATTTTGAAATTATCTTGTATATTTGTGTGAGCTAAAGAGCAGTAATTTCTCCCTGAACTGAAATTCATCTCTCACATAAAAGGGAAATTAAAACATGCCTTTAAGTTTTGATATATAAAGTATATTATACATTTTTTAAACTTTGACTAATTTTAAAAATGGATCGATTTGTAATGTTTTTATATTGATCCAAATTTGATACAGAGAATTGTAGGAGGAAGTCCCACTTATTTGTCCTATAGTATCCATCAGACTTTTCCACAAAGCAGGAAGTTTCAAAGACAGTTCCACATATATTGGCAGTTTGCCAGCCATTTTCTTCTATATCCTGCAGAATGTCTCTTAGACTCATTCCTGAAGCAGGAACCCCGAAGGATCATCTCACCTTTAGGAAAGTTCAACAGTCATTTTTCTGCTGGTCCTGCATGTTCAGTGAAACAGTCCTGACAAGAGCAGTTTCTTGCCCAAATGGCTAACCTATGCCATAAGAAGCCTCTTCAATGCCCGTCTTTCTCTTGAAGTAGATTAGTGCTGCCAGGAGCAGATGTGTCTTACTGTCATGAAAAGTCCTAAATTTTTAAAACATTTAAATGCCATCATTCTCTGAAAGATTTGAAGAATACCAAACTAACTGAAATATATCTCTATACATCGAGAAAATCTAACTAACATGACTACATGCTTGACTATTATAGATGAGCTTACATCTACAATCTATATTTCTTAATTGTACACTACATTTTAAAATTAGCTGCATAAACACAATGCAAATTTCTAATCAAGATCAGAAATACATATACATATATCAAAACTGATCTTAAACTTGTATCAGTATACCAACATCCATACCAATGCAAACTATTCATCTCTATATCATATTCACCTTTATATGTAAACAATTATAAACAATATTTGAGAATATGGGCATAGTTCTGTCCATATTGCTTCCTGATGTTTGGGGGCGCTGTTAATTAGGTCTTTTTGTTTATCCTGTGTACTAGGTTCATCTCAGTCAGCAGCTAGGCAAAGTAATATTTGAGGGTGTTCACAGCAACCTTTCATGAGGGCTTGGTCTATCAAACCACACCACTTGCTTTGTGCTGCAGCTGCATCAGAAAACATCTCTTAAAAAGTTGCGGCATGCCATTAGCAAACAACAAGAAGCTGTGTTAAACTGTATTTTTTTCTTTTGTCTAGAATTCCTTTTAAAGGCCTCTCGGGTTTTACATGGATTTAGTTGGCCATGTGGTGCCAATTTGTAGGAGGGAGGCTATCTTGCTTTTCCCAGAGACTTGGCTAGCTTAGATCCAAAATAATCACACAGAACTTATATTAATTAAATCACTGCTTGGCCCGTTAGCTCTAACTTCTTATTGGCTAACTCTTACATCTTAATTTATCCATTTTTATTAATCTGTGTATCACCATAAGGTCGTGGACTACCAGCAAAGTCCAGCACATCTTTCTCTGGCAGTGGATCCATGGCATCTCCTTCCACCTCTCCTTCCCAGCATTCTGTTTAGTTTTCCCTACCTAGCTCTGCTCTCCTATAGCTCTGCTATAGGCCCAAAGCAGTTCCTTGATTAACCTATGAAAGCAACACATAGACAGAAGGACCTCCAACACCAGAAAATTTCTAAGATTTATTATGTTAAAAATAATGTTTGAAAGGAAGAATAAGGTCTGTTTCAGACCATTTTATAGATGTAACATGTTTGTACTCACAGTAGAACTTTCTCTCTGTCTCTGTTTCTCCATTTCTCCCTCATTGTGTGTGTGTGTGTGTGTGTGTGCTTAAATTACTCCCTTTACCCAAACTGTTTTCCCTCCCAATTTCATGTACCTTATTTGAAACCCACTTAATCCATTGACTTCCGCCAGGATGCACTTGGTTGCAGTGCCATGCATTGGAGCATAGGATAGATTATATGAATATATTTTTATATTAAATAATAACATATTGTATAATTTCACAATATATAAATATATGTTAAATAATATTTCCCTGTATATGTGTATATATATGCAAACATGTGTATGAATGTGTGTATATGTATATATATATATATATACATACATACACATACACAAGCTTTCTGGTTTATTAACTGAGGACATTTTGAATTGAAAACATCAAATTAAGCATTCTCCTCAAAACATAATCCTTCTGCCTTTATTGATGAGCAAGAGTTACAGCAGTTGTTTTGATTACTCTGTCCAAGAATTAAATTCCTTAGTAATTTTTATTTAATTATTTTAAATAACAATCCAGGACTCTATGATAGCACTGTAGGCCTGTGGGAAAATAAAGATGATCCAGCTTTCACAGATGTCAACATTGCAAGAGTAGCACCATCTGTGATTACATGGATTCTGACATTCAAAGTTCTGACAAGTGGGACCAATCATTTCCTTGTCACTTCCTCACTACCCAATATGTCTCATTTGTTCCTTTAGTTTTTTATAATTTTTAATTTTTATCATCTGAAAATCTCATACATGTTTATAATGTGTTTTGATCAATATCATTGCAATTCCTTCCCTCTCACCTATTATTTTCCTTTCCAATTTTATGTCCTCCTTTTGAAAAGTACTAATTCCATTTATTTTTGCTAGTAAGCATATGGTGTAGAACCATTAATTAGACCAAAGGCACCCATATCAGGGGTCATACCCTTGAAGAAAACTTATGCTTGGCCAAAAGTAGGACTTCCTGAGCCCCTCTTTCGTTAATGCTTAGATTTTGTATGACTTGATATTCTGTATTGCTTTTTATTCAGTCATGACTACTGTTGAATATGAATTTTACATATGAATATATGTAAAATGGCTCTGTTAAGTTCAGAAAACTGTATTTTACCACTGCTGGCAAGAAAATCTTGTATTTATGATCTTTTCACCTCTTCTTCTGTGACGATCTCAGAACTCACATTCTGGATGTCACATTCCTGACCTCACACTGTACATTCTCTTATTCTCTGCACACTGATCAGTTGGACATACTAATATTAGTTGTTATCTATGACAAAGAGATATGATGAGGACTGAGAACTTCACTGATCTATTAAATACAAATTAAATATTTAAAGGGAAGAGAGCATAATAGCATATCTGTTTAGCATATTGCTATTATCCTTTGTCTCCTAAAAGTTTAAGGCAAATCCCTTTATGCTGAGCACACCATACACATTGGACCCAGGACTCAGAGAATTGAGGTGAAACTGACCTCAAAGTTTCCTACATGAGGTATAGTTTTCATAGAACCTAAAGGTACTATGAAAGCTTTCAAGAGAGGAAAGCATCCACTAGTCATAGTCAAATGTGGCATCCATTAGCCATAACAAAGTTATAATAGTGACTCTTGTATCTTACAAATAACCAACAGTTGTCTAATTGGACTTAAGGTCCACCCAACAGGAGGAAAATCATGCCTGGGAGTAGTGCCATTGATCTCGAAAGGACCAATTACTGCTACTTTCCTAAGCCAAAACAAATTTTAATTGCATTCTAAGTATTTTTCTTATATACACAAATACATATGCATACCCCTCTTCAAAGAAGCCTCTTTTAGAAGCAGATGGAGACCATTACAAAAAGGCATTACTGATAAAAATAAAGAAATGACAGACCATCATCTTCCTAGTCACAATTAATAACTATATAACACAATTCCTATACACATAAAGCTAAGGGAGCATAATGGAAGCAACGGCAGTAAGACTACAAAAGCCACAGAATGAGGAAATCTGCTGTGGGATAATAAACTCATGAAATCACAGACTATACCTATTCAATACTTATGATATTATCAGTTGACAACGACAATGTGCGTGGGAGAAAGCAGGTCCATAGAGAAGAAGCTCCATGTAAATAAAGACTGCTGAAAGGGAGAACTGGTATTCTTCAGAGATTAACCCCCCTATACCATTATTCAATTCTAGTGGTTAGCCCTAAAAACATAAACTTACAGGCAACTCTAAATGGACTGAGCATGTTGCATTTATATGTTTATTCATCTCTGTGTTCATAACTTAATCATTAAAAGGATGAGAGCACATGAATTTGGAAGTGGGGATGGAGACAAATTGGAAAGGTTTCAGTAATCAAGGGGGAGGTTGTCACATTTTAATTAATTTTTCAGAGAGTTCTAGAATATGTAGAGTGAAGCATGTTATCATAAATAAAAGAGCAAAACCTAATAATAAAATGTTCACTGTGGATAAAGAAGTAAGATCATATGGCATACTGGACTTCTATGTGAACGTTAAGGAAGATATCACTGTTGCTATCTGCCTGACACAGCCCCTCTATCAGAAGAGCAGAGGCCTGTGAATCAACACTTTCTCAACCTACTGTAGAATAACGTAAATATACAGGCATTCCTTTTCCATTTCTGTATTCAAATACTGATGACTATGCTCTAAGGACTAAAATCACTGTGACATTTTGCTCCTATAGACCGCAATTTAAGCTTACAAATATTTACTCAACTTCTATTTATATAGTTTCTGTTATGTTAAGTGGTATATTACATAGACCAAAGTCACAGAGACTGATGTGTGGTTTCGACTGATGATTGACTGGCTGTTGTGATACTCAAGTATAAAACGTCCTCATGGGAAGACACTCTACTCTATGAAAATTCTTTCTCTACAGAACTAGGTATAGTTTATGATCATAGAATACATTTCCTCTACAGGAAGAGATTACTCTTACATGGAAGCATTACAAGAATAATTTTATATTTCTAACTGTGTTTTAAGTTTTAAAAATCGTCCAATATAGATCACAAAAGTAAATAAGAGGAAATAGTTTTAAATTTAAACATAAAATTAAAAAAAAGAATTGAGAGAATGAAGTCATTTAAGTTAAATGGTTGAGAGAGAAATTGAAACAGAGTTATATGTTGTTCTCATGTAGGGTGACTAGTGAAAGATGTTAAATAGGAGCTAAAGAGATGACACAGCAGATAGGAGTATATTTATATTGCTCTTATAGAGGACTGGAATGATTTAGACAAGCCATATCATATATAGCTCATGACCATTTGTGACTCCAGCGCCAAGGGATATGATACTGTCTACTGATCTCCTTGGCTACTATACTCACATGAACATATCTATACACAAAATAAAAGTAATGTCTAAAACTTCAATTTTATCATTGATTCATTTTGCAATATAATATTATAGAGAGTTTAAAATCCTAAAGGCAGCCATTAAAATAAATTGGTTAACTGTCTGATATTAAGAAAGGAGAAAGTTGAGATATGAGAAAATATTTCATCTTTTATTAGAATTCAGAGACTATACAAAGTTATATTATAATGAGGATGGTTTGGTATTTTTAAATTTATAATGTAAAAAGAACAAAGACAAACATAAGTCTGTGGTTTGAGTTGAAATATAGATCTAGAATAGTGCATCAAGCTTTGGATAGTTGTCTTTATAATAGCATAATTTTAGGAAAATATATCAGCATACATTTGATTCAGAAAAGACCTCTATAGCAGAAATTTATTAAACAAAGATTTCAGTCTCAGAACATGAAAAAATAAAGTGGATATTAAGTAGTAATTTTCTTCCTACATTTCATAGGCCATTAAAGTGCTGTGTAGTCTATTGAAAAAAATATCAACAGTCTTTCTCTCTTCTGAACCTTGTAAGCCTAAACACTTAACTGGTATGACAAGATAATCCCTTGGGTGTAATATTAGCACACATGTTATGGGAGTAACCAAACACTTTCTGTTCAAGTTTAAGCAGGAAGGAGGAATAAGAATTTTATGCCTTGTATTATTATTATGGCTATTGATGATTAGTAACATCATGGCCCCAGGGGTAAGTCTACAACCATTATTTTTCTAGATGGATACTGTATCAAGATACCCACTATAATAATTATGCACAAAAAGAGCTTTGGCGCTCCGTGAATCTAGACCACTGTGGGGACAACCCAAGGCAGATGAGAGACAAATGTGCCATACAAATAGAGCTTAAGTGGGGATTATTATTGAGATAAATGGAGCGGGGAAAGGAAAGACAGAGAGAAAGAGACAGAGAGATAGAAAGAGAGACAGAGATTCAGAGAGAGAATGGGGAGAGGAAGAAAAGAGATACACAAGTGGAATTTTTGCCTTTTAAAGAATTTTGCCTTTCTGTAGGCAGATGTGATGTAGTGCATGATGCACTCTGTCAGGTCCACAAGGTGCCAGATCTGGCTTCTCTGGATGCTATCACCCACTACATTCATGTGTGAGTGTGTTCTTTGGCCCCCCTCATTAAATTTTTATCCACTGCCAATCAATTTATGCCAAAATTCACTCGAGTCAAAGTGAAGAGCATAACCAATTATAGAGGTCTTAACCACAAATGGGATGTCCATATCATGTACTTTACACAAGGTATAGACAGAATTTTGGAAGAGGGTAAAGAAAATGAATAGGAGCCAGAAGTTGGGGGGGGGACTAGTAAGAAGCACTATTATGTGAACATGGTAGGACCACTGAACTGATTAGTTCACAGAACCTCTAGTGGCCTGACCAAGATTAAGTTAGTCAATATTCTTCCATGTAAAGGGGTCATGGCTTATGAGCCCAAATTTTTAATTGAGAATCTATTGACAACTGACGTTGTCTGTGGGGAAGAGGGACTATTTTCCTTAAGGATGTATTCTTCAGTAGATTGACCACACTTTATCATGTGGTCCCACATTCATAAGTATATGATCATATAAAATTGAGTTCAGTGTTTTTTTAAGAACATGAAATTAGAAGACAGAAAGCTTTGAGAGATATATCAGAGAAATTAGGAAGAATATGAGCAATGCATGAAAATTTATTTCATGTCTGACTTTCTCAAAGAATTAATAAAAAATTATGCTGATTTCAAAAGATATTTTAGCAATTTTGTACAAAGTGAAATCTTCATCAGATTTCTCTCAAGTATTTTGTCTGTTTTCTCCTGTTGAGAATTATTATTTTTCAGTACAATGTTTTTAATGAGGTATTTTATTACATTTCCAACCTGCTTTCAATACATTTTCTTATTTATATAAATACCAAGAAAAACATAATAAACACAATGCAAATTATTGAGCTTTTGTCAGCATAGGAATGAAATATTGAGAAATTATGGCTTCCAGTAATAATTAGATTAAAACAGACTCTTGTTATTTTGAGGAAAACTGCTTTTTTATTAAAAATTTCCACCTCCTCCCCTCCTCCCATTTTCCTCCCCATCCCCACATTCCCCCTCCCTCTCCTTCTCTAGTCCAAAGTGAAGTCAGGGTTCCCTGCCCTGTGGGAAATCTAATGTCCTCCCACCTCCATCCAGGTCTAGGAAGGTAAGCATCCAAACAGACTAGGCTCCCACAAAGACAGTACATGAAACAGAATCAAAACCCAGTGCCACTGTCCTTGGCTCCCCAGTCAGCTCTCATTGTCAGCCACATTCAGAGAGTCCAGTTTGATCACATGCTCCATCAGTCCCAGTCCAGCTG